>SCLG01000195.1:63931-87351 GCA_004367875.1 Oikopleura albicans
CTTTAAGTTCACCGAATACAGGTGAACATTTAAAGAACGACGATAAATTTGTTATGTACTTTGTATTACGCCTCAGGGCAGATATCCGGCAGCTTAGCCCGCTCGTGCTGTTATCCGGCAGGTTTTTTTACTTTTCCGCCTACGCTCTGAGCAGTTATCCGGCAGGTATTTTTGTGAAACCTGCCGGATAACTGCACAGGGAGTGAATATAAAAGTTTGAAAAACATTTTTAAAGATAACGGGGTGGAACATAACGGCACACCTGGCGAATCTAGATGTACTCACCTTTTGTATAATACAAATTCAGTGTTGCAGCACTTGCAGCTACATCACTTAACCACTTAATGTCGACCTGGGAAACTTTAAGGGGCTGTGATGCCAATACGAATATTTCGACCCCTGTGGTTGTATCAGTTGAGGGCGTACATGTATCTTTCACACCATCAAGATATGCGCAAATATTGTGCCATCTGTCCTGTTCGTAAATATGATCCGGTCGCGTTTGAATCATAAATCCTTCAAAAATGACAGGATTTAAAAAGTTTATGGTGATTCTCCGATCCTCGGTGTTTTCCTCGGCATGCCAAATAGTGGCCGGATCGCCGTCGAACATGTTCGAATACGTTCGATCGTCACCTCCGCCAGGCTTGTTTCCACCGTTACCGATCCAAGTAGCAACATCAGTTTCACCGCTCCATACTTCAAAACCCGAAATGTCTAAAGAAATTATCGATATAATATTTACAACATAGGGAGCGCAGTTTGGTGAGTCAGGTCGTCAAGAAAGCATGTCATAGGCTGCTTTATGACATAAACACGTTCAGATTGAACGATTCAGCAACTACAGTGCTTCTAGCCTGTGGTTTCATTTTTTAATTTTGTTTTTGTCCTTTTTTTTTCTTTTGGGCGCCTAGGAGTAGGGTGTTCAGTCCGAGGCCAAAATTTCAATTTTGTGTAATGTAATTTTTTCACACTAGGGTATACAAGTACGGATTCATTTTTTGTTATTCTACCAAAAGCAAAAATCGTTTGTTGGAAAAATTGCTACAAAATTTATGTCTATCCCAAAGACTAACCCCTGTCCAGGATGAAAATTTGATAAGTAAATCCTGGATCGAGTAAATTATCGAGTTAATTATTATATTGGNCGTTTGAACCAGTTCGCTCCAGTCCGCAATTCTTTCCAGCCAATGAGCGCCGCTCACGATTTTACATAAAGAAACTGTGAGGGGAAATTGGGCAAGGAAATTGAGCAAAGATTTACTTATCAAATTTTCATCCTGGACAGGGGTTATAGTCATATGTGCCCTTATTAACCCCCCAAAACCGTTAATAAACCTGTTCTGCTGTCCATTCGTGCAAAGTTATCATCATCAATCAATTTATCTAAATTTGTATGATCCGTGTCCGCTTGTGTTATCTATAAAGGGGTTCAATTTCAAGTACTAAGTATTTAAGACGCGCTTGAGCTTCTAACAAAGTACAAGTGTTTTTTTTTTGTCAATTCAAAATTAAGTTAATAGTCATAGTATTTATTTAGTAAATTTAGATAAATTTATTATTTAGTAAATTTAATAAGCACAAACGACTAAAGATAGGTATTCTTTAAACAATTATAAAAATACGAACTGGCATAACCCAAATCTTGAATTTATGACGGAACAGAAACAGGCAATTTTACAAAAACTAGTTAAATAATTAGGACAAAAATTGACAAATTTTTTTCAAATATATCGAATCACTAAAATCTTATGGCGTTCAAGATTTCAAAACGTGAGTAATGTCAAAATAATGACTAAATTTTAAACCCCTATTTCTTGTGAGCGACTTCTGGTGTTTTCATATTTTTGTCTTTTTTGAGTTTATTTTTCAGCTCACTCGTAGAAGACTCCGGTGGGTTTTCATTTGTAACGATGGCAATTTTCGATTTTTTGGCTTTCTTTTGCTTTTTCGATTTGAAATTTGACTTCTTATTTTCCTTGATCTCCGGAGTCTTGGAGTCCTCGACTGGGGCCGAAAAGATCGAAAAAAGTGATGATAAATTTTTCTTCTTGTCTTTCTTCCGGAATAAATCCATCAATGTATTATCATGTTTCTTATTTTTCTTTCATACGTTTGTTTAATACTTTTCGTACCTCTTACTTATTCAATGGAAGAGCTGACATATTATGTTAAACCTAACTCTCTGACAACACCAGTGGAGGTAAACCGTACATTAGGATTTTTATGTTGAGGCGTTCAGAGGTTAACTCGCAGGGGGAAGTGTGTGCATATATGCACACGACTTGGTTTATCATCGATTTAAGGTATTTTTCAAAGATTTTTTACGATTGTCACAGTCGGAAACTCCTCTTTTGGATACTTTTTTGAAAAATACACCATTCCATTTATCATTAAAAAATTCCTAGGTGGACAAAGAGGGCTACGTGGTAGACCTCTCACATTTATAACCCGTTGTCCAGAAGCTGTTTAAACATGCATTCTCAAACGATCCTTTTTTTCTTTTTTGCTAAAATTTTCTTCTGTTACAGGGTATTCCGGCGGCGGCTCTTCTACCTTTTGTTTTTTCAATCGTTTACCCTTTCCTCCATCGCATAAATCGACGCACAAAAGTACTAGAAAGCAAAACCTCATATGGTATCAAATTTAAAAATATATGTATAAGAAAATTAAATCATGTTTCAAATAACATGCATTGAAATATTAGAAAAAAAAATTCTTCTCGAAACATCCGAACCACACCGAACCATTTCGAGACTATCTATTCCGACGATGCATTTTGGCAACATCATTATCTTATTTGAAATCATTATTTGTTTGTTACAGGCGTGAGGAGAAAATATTGTAAATCAATGTTGTCTCAAATTTTAAACTCTCATGTTTTACCTATTTGGCCGTTTTTCCTTACAATGATTTTGCTATAGGTTCGGTACGCAGTGGGCTGCTTAAAATAAACTGCAAATTCACTAATGTTCATTGTTTAAAAATCAATGCCCGTGAGTTTATCGGCGAATCACCGTTAATTTCCATGTTAATAATAATCTCTATAAATACGCCTATTTTTGAACATATTTATCATGGACTTTTATTGGACAAAGATAAACGTAAGCTGATGAGAATATATCGGGTGCCATACGTAAGGGTATAACTTATACCATATAACTTATACGGTACGTGTATAAGGTACCTTAACGTATCGACGCAGAGATAATTTGCGCACGACGGTACATGTCTGACAATATATCTGATTTTGATTCGGTGGCCATATGATACATGACTCATGTAACATGAGTGAAATGCATGTGATATTAATTACCTTGTACCTGTATACAGGGGTCGCCAAATAATGGCCGCCTTCGCCAAATAGAGGTCCTTTTTTCGAGAAAAATATTCTAACTTGAAATAAGGATCACTGATTTTATCATTGTTTTCTATGGACAATTTTCATTAGTTTTCGATCCGTTTAAAAATATTATTAATTAAAATTTTATTTTACTCACATTCAATTTTTGATAAAATCAACAATATAAAGTAAAAAAAAATATAATTACGTATACAGGGGGAGCGCCAAGTAAGGGCACGCCAAGTAAGGGTAGGAACGCCAAGTAAGGGTAGGTGGGCGCCAAGTAAGGGTAGGTTTCATTTCACGAAAAAATTTCGCTGCCAAGTAAGGCTACGCCAATTAAAGGCAGATAAGGGTATCCAATTCAAACTTTTTTTGTTCTATATGATTATTTTTGTACTTTAAATATATAAAAAAAAATTATAGAATTAACGTGTCAGCCTTATACCAAAATAAGACAAAATTAGTAAAGGTGACAAGGCCAAGTAAGGGTAGGGGCGCCAAGTAAGGGTAGGTTTCGAAAAACACGAAACCTACCCTTACTTGGCGCTCCCCCTGTAATAGTAACACTAATATAGCTGAAGTCTGGGTTCGCCAAATAAAGGTAAGTTTTTCCCAACACAAAAGCGGCCCTTATTTGGCGACCCCCTGTAGTCTGTATTAGAGACTCTGTACACCGATTCCGGCTTTTTTGTGTCCCAAAAGTTAACTTTGAGGATCGAGAAAATCGTATAAATAACGATATGTTAAAAACAACTGGCTAAATTAGCTTTTATATATTCAATGTAACGCGTTTTTAATTTCAATTTGCGTCAATGTAGGTTGAATCTTTCTGAATTTTCACCCTTCGTCACGATATCTAATAAAATAGCCCGATTTGGTCCAAAATTTGATCCCCATACTCTAAAAGCCAATCATTCAGTTTTTTTTTTCAACCTACGTTGACGCAAATTGAAGTTAAAAACGCGTTAGCTAGTAGATATTATTAACGAGTTGTTAAAATGAGGTTTAATAGATTATTTTGTAAAAAAAAAAAAGATATTTAATATTAATAGCAAAATTATTAATAGCAAAAGAAACTCCAAAGCCGTAAGATTCATTATGAAAACTGTATTGATAAAGATTTTTAAATTGCACTTCTAAGATTGGTAAAAAAAATCTGAATCGGCTTACGATGAAAGAAGACGAACGCATCGACTTTTTTTGTATTTCTCAGCCAGGACCGATGAGAACGATTTAAGAAACTTAAAACCAAACTCAAGTAGCGGTTGATTGCAATCTGCATTAAATTGGAAAATTAGCATTCCTCTGCTTTTTTTTTATATTTTCGCAACCTGTGCGATCAAATTAAATATTTTTTTGTGTGCAAAAATCTTTTAATTAAAATATTTAACTTACATTGGTCAACGGGCTGCATAAAAGGAAATCGCCCGAGAATTAAATTTCTTTTTGATCTACTGCCGGATAATTATAAGCTTAATAAAAAGTAGTTTCTACAAGAATAATTTTTGTAATTTCGGTTGATCAGAACATCCATGTTAAGAACTATAATTAAGTAGCCTATCTCATTATATTTACTGCTAAACAAACTTTCTCGGAGTTATGCTTTCGCCGACAAAGATAGTTTAACGGTTGAACTTTAACCTTCCAACTAAGGGCTTTAACTTAAAGCCTTTAAAGGCTGCAGTGGGTCTAGTGGCATCTCACATTAAGCATTATCTGTGAAAAAAAATTCTGATAAAAACATTTTAGAATAGAAGAATTGTCAATACTGAAATAATTTACTATTTTAAAAGAATTATTACAGCAATATATTACCAGTATTTCACGGAATATTTGGTATGTTTTTTTTCTAAAAAGTTTTTCAATACTGTATTGTCCCACGTCTTAACCCTCAACCAAAATAGTCGGACGTTTGTCCGACTACCATCAAACAGACGTATGTTTTTTGTTGTTCGGCTTCATTAAATGAGATGACAGTGAAATCAAACATAGAAAAAACAATTGTGAATCTGAAGAACACAAAAAAATAAAAGTTAATTTATTTAATCACGAGTAATTAATGATTAATTGAACATGAAAAACCGCCAAAAACAGGTTTTTTGCAATTAATGCTTTCAAAACTCATTTTTTTCTAACATGTTTTTCCTAAATGTGTTAGGAAGAATAACCGTGTAGGTGGCCCGGTTAACCGTTTACGAACCCGGTTAACTGTGTTTTTGTGGTCAAATCGACCAAAAAGTGTCCAAGGGTGGTCAGGCAGCTGCCGAAAGTATGTCCATTCGATTCAGTACCATCGATTTGCTTATCGTGCAAATTAAGAAGCCATCAGAGAAGAGGAAACAAAAAGTCGGACGTTTTGGTTGGGGTACTGCTGGGTATTTTTGGTTGGGGGTTAAGCATGTAGTCACTAATAGTTAGGGGCGCTCATTGTTATCACTGATAACTTATCAGACTTGTCTCAGAAAAAGGTCGTTTCTAGAGTGAAAATAGTAATAGTTAAATAGCTATAGCCAAAACGCTTGAAAATTTGATCTTTCAAAATTTGTTTTGTCCAATAAGTTTTTTTTCTAGGAAATACACCACCTAACCATTTGAATTAACACCATGTGGCTTAACAGTTTGCATTTGACTTAACAATTTGCATATGAATTAACACCTTTTTTCGGTTGGTGTATAAAACAATAAGATTTATTAATACATCATGTGCACAGTTATCGGGCACCTACTTATCTGACAGGTTGATCCACTTACGTGATTATCTGGCCAGATCTGGCACGTTTTTTTTTAATTTTAATTTTCTTCGCTTTTCGGCCTACGCCCTGCACAGTTATCCGGTAGGTTTTTTTTCGGAAAGAGCAAATGGACCGTCCGTTGCGGACGTGAGATAGCATGCTATAGCATCATTTTAATCCCGGTAAAAAATATTTCCGCCACGAATCTACCTAAGAAATTACAAATCAAAAAAATCACAAAGTAGAATTGACACCTATTTTGGTGTTCTTATTAGGAAATTCGTCTACGCGTGGACAACGAAATAATTCCTCTTGATAATTGCCGAAAGTGACTTCCGTCAATCAAAAAGCCGTGTTTAAATCCGTTTAGTCTTTTGTCACAACAATTACTTGAAACAAAAGAAGAATAACAATAAATTTATGTCAATTATCTGTCAACGCAGAAAACTAATTTTTTTTTTTCACCAAAAAAAAGTTTCTTCTATTTTTTTGCGCTTACCGCGAATTTCATTCGGCTTTCAATCGAAAAAACCCTTTTGGGTTAAAAATAAAGCAAATTCATCCTTTTGATTGAAATTGAAACTTATTATCGGATTCATTTCACTCGTTTTGAAACGTAACTTTTTTTTTGCTGTTTTTTATAATTATGTTTTGGCCAAAAAATTAAAATGTCAAAACGAAAAAGTGGTTAATTGTTATCAAGATACAGAAAAAACAGAAACACTTCAAATAATAAACAATCTTTTTAATGATATTTAAAGCTGCAACGAAGTTTGTATCGTGCGAATCAACCGTGCCATGTAATTTTTCGAAATATGTAAAACAATTTTCAGAAATTTCATTAATATTTTTTGAAATAAAATCATCTTGCTATGCCTAAAATAATTCTTATTTTCAATGAAAGCTGCAGCTCGCTGTAGTACAGCGGCTGTACCCCTTTCAAATTAAGAGATAATTCTGAAAAAACACTTTCGAAAAATTTCTGCTGCCCGATTGTATCCACCTTTCCACTATTACAGTCCTCGTCCCCAAATCGGCAAGCCCAAAATCGGCAAGAATACCCCAAATCGGCAAGGTTTTTTTCAAGTTTTTCAATCACCCAAATTCGGCAAGTCCCCAAATCGGCACGGATTTGCCGATTTTTCGCACTAACAGCATAGCTTTAACTCCCATAGGAATCGTTTGTATATATGGAAACAACCCTTTTCATCAATATGAGGTTACAATAAACATGTATAACCATTGTTTTACTTATTTTAATCTATTTAAAACATATTATATCAAAAATATATGATTATTAGGCCTTAATACGCTAAAAATACCAAATGACCCAAAATCGGCAGGAATACCCCAAATCGGCAAGGATTTTTTTTCCTTTTTGTTGCCGATTTGGGGACGAGGACTGTAGTGATTAAATCATTTTTATATAGGGGTGTTTTATATGGGGTGTTTTTCTTTTGGCTTTTGCTCCAGCTGTTAGGGGGTCCTTATGAACACCGTGCGCTGAACGGTTCAGCCTGAACCCCACTGTTTTAACAAACAATCGACGTTATTTGAGTTACGACTCTCAATGACAACAATTTGTCAGCTATCAGTCTCAAAGTTAACGTATTTTTGTTATTCAAAGTTTGATTCTAAGTACCTAGGATTATTTTTTTTCAACTCCTGTGACACCTGTTCCGGCTCCATAGTCTTTCAGTGAAAATATATTTTTGCTGGTGAATATGGTTTTTGGAAGAAAATAAGAAAAAGCGATTATCGGAGAATATGCAAAACAACTTTTCCGTAGAAAATACAATAACCCATTTTTCGGAGAAAATATCAAAAAAAATTCTACATAGAATGAGTATTTTTAGTTTCCCATTATAAGAGTATCCATCATAAGTTATGATTCATAACTTTGAAAACTGTCACATATGACAAGGCAGTATCAGTCGCAAACTATAGAGGCATAGTGCGTAGGTTTTAAGGCGAGATTTTCCGCACCTTTTTCTTTCTATAATTGAGAAAAAAAATTCTCGAGAATACTTTTTGGTTTAAGGTCCAACTACTCCTGTATCTATCATTTGAATCTAGGTAAAATAGACCACTTAACTTAACAAACAATTGTCAGGGGGAAACTATCATTCGAAATCAGCGATTACTGCTTTCTTGAGCTATAATAATATATGTATGTAAATGTATTAATACAAATCGTTGTTTTCGATAAATAATTATCAGAAGTACCAAAAACAATTGAGAAAAAAAAACAAATAATTATTCACAAACGTCATTTAAAATCTTAAAATGATTTCGGATTAGAAGTTAAGTAAATCGGTTAAACTAGTAGAGCCAGCAATGCTTCAGCTTTAATTTTATGTTTTTAAGGTGTGTATAAGGCTGCCGACAAACTTTTTCAGGTGAAAAATTTGCTGGGGAACCCAGAACACAGAAAATTTCGTTAACGGTTTCGATATCTGGTATTCAGGGTGCGCAGTTAACCGTCACCCTCTTAACCACCACTTTTGCAGTTAACCGCCAGTTAGAGGTCCCACTATTTTCCAGCGATCACGCCTACGCCCTGCGCAGTTAACCGCCACTTTTGCAGTTAACCGCCAGTTGAGGACGCCGCGAAAGGTGGCGGTTAACTGCGCATCGTGTGTACAATTATTAAAATGTAAGGTTAATAGTTGATTTTTATGGGCTTCTATTTAGCCGTTGACATATGGTAAACAATACGATTTTAAGACGCATGTAAAATTTGAAGTATTAAATTTGATTCCGGAGTTATTGCCATAGTTTCTAGCTGTGTACTAGAATCCATAAAAAACATTCAAGATTAAAGCTTTTTAAATATTTTCCCTGGCCCTGGATTTGGGTCCTGTTTGTCTTATTTGCCGCGTTTTTTTTTTCTTATGCGCAAGTTTATTTCACTTAATCTTTATCTAGCCCGGATTGTATTTCGGCATGGAACTGCCGACGCATCGAGCAAAGTCGCTTTACTTTTTTTTGGTGAAAGTAATACTACCTTGGAATTAAATGGATTAATTATTTCACTAAGCTTTTTGGCAAATCTGACCTGGCATATATTGAAGTCACAGATCGAATGACGCTAGAGCCGTGCGTAAACGACAAAATACTTTATGTAAGTTCATAATTATTCGATTTTAGTAAATCATGACTGCTCATGAAATTAGAATTTTAGCCTATAATTTATAGGAAAGAATGTATTTTTTTAACTTATGGGATTTTGAAATGTGGTTTAATAAAGTTAACCAAATACCATAGAAAAAAAACTGTTAGCTTTCTTGAATTTAGGGATTTTTCTAGATTTTTGGTTTAAATTTCATAAAAAAACTTTTGCTAATTTTC
This sequence comes from Oikopleura albicans, assembly GCA_004367875.1. NCBI lineage: Eukaryota > Metazoa > Chordata > Appendicularia > Copelata > Oikopleuridae > Oikopleura > Oikopleura albicans. Next base: position 73,361 of record SCLG01000195.1, read on the forward strand.
ATTGTGCATTACAATTGCATGATGATGTTATATCAAATTGATATGTCATTATGACATCAAAATTTATCATAACCAAAACTAAAACTAGTTAGAGGAGAAAATTTGGGATCAGATGCTTGGACTTTTTTTTTCGTTCCTGGCATATTTTGCTTCAGTTGGAATTGGTAGGGATATAAATAGGCACCGACTGAATAAAAATCATTTCATATACTAATAAGACTGTCGAAAAGTGAATTTGTATCAAGGGTAATTTGCCGACAAAAAGGGTAAAGTGAATAAAGGGCAATCCGTCGACAATTTTTCAGAAAATGGCAATTTCAGCTTTTTTTTCATCGAATTTTTTTTTTGGATAAAGTGTAAAGGTAATAAAATTTAGCTGAATTTTGCTAACGTACTTAGGTAGGGCGTGAGCGGGAAAGTTGGCCAGGGAAGACCATTAACTTACTTGAATTGTGGTAACTTACTTAGTGTTAACTTACGTTGGTATGTGTTGTAGCCTACAACTTGTAGGTGTGCAGCACACCGTGCACCGTGTGCTTGACATTCAAGCTTTCAATAGTGAAAGTAAGATTGAACTGTGTATTTATAATCAAAAAACGTATTAATCTTAAGAAAAACAAACCTATGTTTTATTGGGAGAACTTTTGAAGACGTGAAAGCTGGAAATGGTCTTTCTCCAAATAAATCCGGGCTTCCTCTGTTCTCTTGGTCAGTCTCTAATTGTTCGCTTATAGATATAAAATATTGAGTAAAATGCATGATTATCAGACAAAAAGTTTTCGTGAGACTCCAGCGATGAAAGAAAACCCGAGCGTCAACAAAACCGGATTCGCTGTCCTGACACATGATTCATGTGACTCATCGCACCGCTGATAAGGGTAATTTCAACTCAATTTCACAAAATAAGAAGTTTTTAGGCTAGTCTAAACTTTATTTTCACTCTGAAGGTGGCTTTCAAATATGAAAAAGTGAATATAATATTTACTATAATAGTAAACTTGTTGTCCAAAATATTTGGTATACCAGAGAAAAATAATTTCTAAAAAAGTGAAACATAACAGCTCGAGCGAAAAAAAGGAAAACATGTTTTAAACATAACAGCGCACCCGTTGTATACAATTTTCAGAGAACAGTTTATACATGTATATAGAGATTATAGAGTTTCAGATATTTTTTCATAAATATAATTTCTTGACCGAAAAGTCTGTGTTGGACGATAGATCTGAGTGCCCCCTGCGCTATTATCTTGCAACTTTCGCATCAAAAAAATCCGTAAGATAATGCAGCGAACGGGGACATCTGCCAGATAACAACGCAGTGCTTAACACATAAAGATAGGGATTCCTGGAAAATCTGCAAGATAACGGCTGACAAGATATCAGCGCAGGGGGTGTGTATTTTTTGTGATTAGATTATCAAATTCGGCAGGGTGGTCTGGTAATTATTATATTTTCTGGAATATTGGGTACGGTTCGTACCGGCGCACATTTTGTCTACTATTGGGGTTTCAGGGTTCAAAAACTGAACTTCAAGACAAAATTTCCAAGTTGCCTTTATTTGATTATTTAACAGTTAGGGTCAATAAATACTTCTTCGAATAATCACGTAATTATGTATTGTGTTAGACGGTGGATCTGTGTGGTTCTTTGTGAAAACGAAAAAGAAAAAATGGTGCTGTTGGCTACGAGTCGAGATCGCGCCCTCGTATGGCGTTAACTCGGCCAGGATGGGAAATGGTGATTTCGTGCTCGATGGCACTCCCTTGATGTCAATCCACCTGCAGTTACTTGCCTAATTGCTTTTTTCATTCTTTAAACTTTTGTCAAAAAAAAACAACGATTTTTTTAAACACTGGAATATATTAAAACACTTTTATAAAGATATTGAAACAAAATATTTTCCCTTTTACTAGAGATTCTAAATTTTCAATAGAGCGGCACCCACAAGAAATTAAATATGGCCTCCGAGAGGGCAAGATATAGCATTGACCAGATTATATGTCTGTTGGAGGTAATCATTAATCACGAATAACTTTGGCGAATTTTTTGAGTTTTTTTTTTTCTACGTGTTGTCTAACCAAAAGCATCAATAGGTGTTGGAGACTAGCGGGAGCGGAGAGAAATTGCAAGAATTTTTATCACGCCTGCCGAAATGCGATGAGCTGGAGAATAATGAAGGCATTTTGAAAGCAAAAGCCACCGCTGCATTCTTTAGAGGCGATTTCAGAGATCTTTATAAGGTAATAGCAATTCTTTGGTCATTGGGCCGCTGAATAAGGGTCGTTTTGCTCATCTACAACTCACTTTTATTTGATCAGCCTTACTTTGAAGTTTAGAGTTATACAGTAGATGTTCGCATAGCTCAACACTACCGATAGCAAAAAAATGTATCGTCATGTGCATAACGTCGCGTTTTCTGAACATCTATCGTTATATCATACTACATAATGTAGTCTACATTGTTATTTTAGTCTTTTGGTAGCAAAATCCGCGTGCTGTCTCAATCCATTAGCAAGATATAATATATAATTTACAGGTTTCTCTATTTTTTATTCGATTGGGACACCGCGTGGTTGTCGCCTCAAAAAGTCTAAAATAACAATTTGGTATATAACTTATATGCTCAATTTTCGCAAATGGCTTGTTATAAACAACTTTAATATTGATTGTGATAATCAATTCTTCAGTTTTTATATTTAATGATTCCGAGAACATTCTCAGGATAAGTGGGTAGTCATTTTAGGTAGAAAACTTAACCACATTTTGTCCTAATAATTGAATCATCAACCAGTTTGTCCAAATAACCAGCTATGTAGTGTATATAAACACATATGTGTATGGAAAAAGGACCCGACTCTGATTTGGCCAAACTGACTTTTATTTCGAAGAATAATTTTTTTTTTTTTGGTATCGTATAATACCATTGTCGGTTACGTACTTGAATGAAAATCACATTTTTTTTTCAAAATTTCCGATCTTTATCAAGACCGGTATTTATTAATCAGTTATTTCGGAACATACGGTACCTCAGATATGTACATATTTAAATTGTTGTGCTACCTGTACGCAAATGAGAAAAAATATATATTTTTGAAAGTTGAAGGAACATGCGGTGCAGCGTATGTTTTCTGAAATAGGATTTTTTCTGGTAAAAGATGAAAGAAATGTTTTTTCCTGTTGGAAGTTAAGAAACCAAGATTGTCGATCTGAGTGTTTTATTTAACTCAAAATGCATACACCAATTTTACAGTATTATATCAGGGTTTTTGTAACTTGTCATGTTGGAAAGGACATTTTAATTATTCGGCCGCCGAATTCTAAGACCGTTAAAATCCTATTTTTTGGTCAATACTTATTTCCTCTTCTTTGTACTTCTAGTATGGGCTGTGAATTCTGCACGTTTTGATTCAGAAATACGGAGATAAGAGTCTCATCATAAGACCTAAAAAATTGTTATTCTCTAAAATCAATAATTTTTATGAATTCCGAAATAATTGATGATGAATACCGGAAGACAAATACGAACAAAAACAAATTTAAATATATATTATTCAGCACAATTGAGATAAATAATACATATTGATAACGGTCACTCTTCCAGATCTGATTTTGAACTAAGTTGTGCCGTTGATGTCCAATAAATCTCACGGCTAGAAGTCTAATGACTGTACTATATTTTCTGGGAGACCGATCATGTATGAAAAAAATATTGACGTTCATTATATTCTAATTTTTGCGCTCAGATTTTGGAATTGTATTATTATTGGAGTAATTTTTTTGTACTTGTTTAATTGGCGATTCAAGTATTTTATTTTAATACTACTGGTGTGGGTAACGAGTTTATCACCGAGCTAAACGGGATTCGAGTCCGAGTCCCGGACTCGTCGTATATTGACGAGTGCCTTAACTCAATATGCGCCAAGTCCCGTTCAGCTCGGTGGCAAACTCGATACACCAGTATGGTCGTTGCCTATTTCTTCACCCAATGATAACCCTTAAATACAAATTAGATATTTATTTTATTAGTGTATCTAAATTTAGTGTATCTAAGCCGTTAGCACAATTATATGTAATATGGTCTGTGATATTATCTGTATTCCATTACGTCAGTAACCATATAATTCTGATGAGCATATGTAGGCCACGAATATTTGCTTAATATTTCCTACTGGATATAATTTTGAGAAAAATTAGTAATGCTTACCGAAAAAAAAAATCAGTATTTAAAGTAGGAATTTCATCAGAGGTGGGTAAAATATTATTGGCAAAATTGACCCGTTTATGGCATTCGGGTAACCGGTCAAATTAACATTTTACTTACGTTAGATACAGAAAGTAACGCAAATTCGATTTTTTTTTGCCCCGGAAACCCATCCGTTAGGTCGCGCGCGTGAGGGCTTATAGTGGAAAAGCAGCGCGTGTGTCACAGTTCAAATCTATTTAACACCGATATTAGACCCATAGAAAAAAATCGTATTTTAACTTTGTGTGCCTTGTCAGCATGTGCCTTACCATTGGTTGAACATGTGCCACCATACGGTTAAATTCAAATTCGCTAGTCCGCCTACGCTCTGTGTCTAGAGTGTTCGTCTGGGATATGAGCCTCATATTATAAGGGACACGGTATAGAAAGAGTGAACGACTTGATTTTATTAAGAAATCATAGAAAATATCCGAGAACATTTGTGTAACAAAATCAATGATGATATTAATTGTTGTAAATGAACTAATTATATCTTTCCCGTCCATTCTAGCACTATTTCGAACTTATTTTTCTTTAGAAATTATTCGGACATTTACCAGCTGTTTCGACCACGAGCGCCACTAAGCGCCACTTTTCACTAGTACCATGGAAACCGTAATATAGGAAAGCCAAAAAATGGAATTTTGGCGGTTATTACGGTATATTTCCAAACCAGAACAATTCGGAGACTTCTAAATGCTACCATCGACTCCGCAGGGCTCAATTACCCCTAAAAATTATCATAATAGGTGAATTAGAGTAACTTCGAAATCGGGTAGAAATCACAGATCCTACCTATGTCGTTATCCTAGGTTATGTCGTTATCCGGACAAAGTTGCAATATTAGTTTTTATTCCGAAATTGGCATCTTTTTGAGGATATGATGAATACGTTTTTTAATTCAGATTTTGGAATCTCGACAATACTCACCACAGTACCATGATCGGCTGCAGCAGCTTTGGCTACGTGCACATTATATTGAGGCGGAAAAGATTCGAGGACGGCCATTGGGTGCGGTCGGAAAATATCGGGTTCGTCGTAAATTCCCGCTACCGCGAACAATATGGGATGGCGAAGAAACGAGTTACTGCTTTAAAGAAAAGTCGAGGGCCGTTTTACGCGATTGGTACATAAAGTCGCCCTATCCAAGGTATGACAACAAACCGCAATTTTCAAGTACAAAATGTAAAGTGTGAAAAGACGGTGGAAACTCATAAAACCACGACTAATTGATAGCTAACATTAACTTAATAACCAGCTTATGGTTAACGCGCGAACCTACCGAAATGACGGATTTGACAGTGACCTAAAGGGCCATTTTTCGAAAAAAAAACGTTTAGTAACTGGGAACAGTAATTTATGATAAATTCTGTTTTTTTTTTCTTTTCACTTCAGTTATTCATTTTATATGAACAAATCTAACGAAAAATTAACTAATGAATATTGCTCGAAAAATTGAAATAAGACGTTAAATAACTTAAGTTTTTTTCTATCAAAAGGACAGACTAATCTGAAATTTTTCTTCAAAAAGCTGGCTTTTTTAGATTTTTCCATCGAAAAGCAATTTTTCAAGGAATTATAACAAAAAAAAACGTTGTTAAAGATTTTTTCCAAAAAATGCATTGTTTTTAGAAAATTTTCACCATAAAACATGCTTTCTGAAATTTTCTTACGATTTTATGATACAGGTAAAAAGTACGATTAATTAGACGCTTAATGATCTTTTCATTAGTCCTCGTGAAAAACGCGAGCTTGCCGAAATGACGGATTTGACAGTGACCCAAGTTTCCAACTGGTTTAAAAACAGACGGCAGCGAGAACGAGCAGCCGAAGCTAAAGGCACGACACTCAGGTACGATTACGTTAATAACTGGCTAAACTCCAACCCAAATCGGAAATATCCAGCATGTCGTCATTTTATTCTTCATTCACGACAGACGAAAGCGACTGACTATTTTTTTTAATTCGATTTTATATGGACCCTTTTCGCCGGATTCATAATATTATGCTCGACATTAATCGCCACGGCTTATCGTGACAGTAATGACGCGTAATCGACCCAACGAAGATGCGCATCACAAGCACTAAATAATTTTTTTAACCCGGCGTGAAGTTAGGTTTTCAAGATCCGCATAAAACTCAGACTTTTTTTTTCGATATTCCCACTCGCGAAATGTTTCTTCCGCTTAAAATTAGGGATATAAGTAAGATTGATTATGTTCAAGGAGTTTGACAAACAAAATTAATGTGCCTTTAAATTACTGTGTATCAATCAAATTTTTCGGGCTATAATTTATCTAAAAAATATCTGTAATATCTGTAACAAAAAATCGTTTTAACTCATAATGTCTAGAACAAAAAATACAGTACAAAGTTTGTACTACAAACCCTTAAAAGAGTATAACCCGACGCTTGAAAAAAAAAATTTTCCATGGAAAGCGACGTTTTTATAAATTATACATTCATTATGAATTTCAGGCACGAGGCTCTAAATTACCATAAAAACACTTTGAAACATGTCACATGTTTTTACTTATTATTTATCAAAATGGCATGAATTGTCCATCAAAAAGAGATAATTGTCTCAATTTTATCACCAGAAAGACAATTTCCAACCATGGTCTATAGACCATATGGTCCATAGTCTATGGACCATACAGAAACTATTTATGTAAATTATCACAAAAAACATGCCTTATAGATTTTTCCCTCAAAAATATGATTGTAGTTATTTTCCACAAGTATACCACAAGGTAGAGAAAATCAAAAACTCTATCCTACGGCAGGTGTTTATTATCATATTATAAGAAAAGTACGCTACAAATATGTTTTTATGCTGTTGGAAAAGTGACGGGTGAAACCGAATCGGAATGCACTTGGTTATCAAGTCGAAATTAACATGTGCTACAGCTCTGTCAAACTGACGACGATAGTTTACTCCGTTTTGTACCCTCATTTTATCAATGATTCAAATCAAAGTTCTCAACCAAATTTATATAATTACCAAAGTGCAGCTTTTCCTTTATGCAGATCAGATTAAAAGTGTCTTTTCCGTTTACTTTTACTCGGCGGCGCCCCGAGGAGTAAGAAAAGTTGACGTCGTAAATGTGGCTGCGTTAATTTTAGTCTAGTCAAGCAGCATTTAAAATGCGATTTCATTTTTTAGTTTTTTTATCTTAGATCAGAAATTAAAAAAATTCTCTTGCGGATTTACAGTAATATAATTTGTTTCGAATTTGCTTCGGCTAAAACTCCCGGCTCGAGATCTTAAGTGATTTTGCTCCATTTTATAGCGTTCAAAATATAAATAACAAATGATGCAAGATATAGAGTCACGGTTGTTAGTTGTGACCTTATAACCATCACACATTGCCAATACGGCATTGATCTTAAAAAAGTCAACAGTGAGCTTAGATTAAGTTTTTTTTTATCATAAAACTAATACCTTATAAACGTTAAACAATCTCTGAAAAATCATACAAAAATGATTAAAGCGCAAACAAACGGTATGCCGGGTGAGCAAAAACTGTATATAATGTAAAATTTTCTGAAAAAATTGTCTCTATAATAAAAGAGCATAAAATTTGTCGTTAAAAAATAAAACCAAGACTTTGGGTATACAAAGGATAATAGGATATTTTTAATTCCGAAAATGATTTTTGTGCTGCAAACCTAGTGAGTTTCCCTATGATTTTTAGTATCCCGCGTTAAGCGTTAATAAAAAACGAAAAAAAAAATTATACTTTTTTCGCACCGAAAACCAATGTGGCAATGAGCAAGCAAAAATCATATGGACAACTGAATCTATACAAACAGGCGAGAGCGTTGTCTCGACATGAAAGGGTCACATTTTTGTACTAAGTTTGTAATTGATCCCAAAACGGATTTCATTACACAAAAAAAAACGTAAGCTCGATGCGAAGCTTTTATCGCATGTAGTTTTGTCACGACATGTTGAAAGAAAACGCGCATTGTTTTTTTTTTCCTAGGCCCGAAAATCCATCAATCATTTTGTTAAAATAATCTTATTCGAAAGGACAACCATAACAAATTGACCAATGGGTTAGCTTCTTTAGCTTGTACATTATTGAAGGTACATATACACCCCCTACGCCGCTATCTTGCGCCCCTTAATGGAGGTTTCGTTCAATTATTTGTAGCTGTTACCTTTGGCTCCATTACCTTAATACAGTTGGTGACTAAACGAGTTGACACCTAACGAGTTGACAGTTTTTGGGCGTTTTTCGGGCAAAAATAGGCAAAAAGGGGCAAAAGTGACCTAACGAGTTGACAGTTTTTGACGAAAAAATCGGAAACGAAAGTGTCAACTCGTTTAGTCACCAACTGTATTGTTAGTTTAGTTAGTTTTTAGTATATTTACTTGATTAGTAGTTTTACAATTTTGCATATTTTTCCTTAGTCAAATTTTACTTTCTAGAGTACCATCGTGCCGTCAACTTGTGAAATCGTATACCACCTGCGTAGTTATCTGGTAGGTTTCACGAAAAAAAATTTCCGCATAACTGTGCATGGTGTCGGATAATTGCATAGAGCTTATGCGGAATAGGGGGCTAAAAAATTTACCGGATAATTGCGCAGGGTAGGGCTCCGGATAACAGCACGAACAGGTAGTTTGTACAAATAATTAAACATCCCGACAAATTTCCGTTAGCCAAAATGAGAAAATTGGGAAAACTTGCCGGATAAGTGGATACCGGATAACTGCGCAGGTGGTTATTTTCATCTTCGCCTCTTAGGTGTTAGAATGTGAAAATCAATTTTTAATTCATTTGTTTCGAAACGTCTTCAACATATTTATCTTCACCAAATCCGTAGTTCCGTTTCTAGTTGACAATCAATTCTAAAACATGTAGCGCACATTTTTATGAAAGAAGATATTTTATAGGATCATTTACAAACTTAGTACAAAATTTTACCCTTTCATGTTTAGAGGAGAAAAAAACAATTTGGTTTTTTTATTGTTAGTAATCCATGAATGGCTTATTTCTTTGTGTAATGAGTGTCTTCCAATTTTAGCCCATTTTCATTATTCAGCAGCTTTTTAAGAATCTAAAACACATCACCAATGGGAACGAGGCGACCTTCACGCGATTTTTAGATTCTATTCGAAAAACTTCCTTTTTTCTTCATTTTCGTTATTGTAACATAAAAAAACGTAAAAAAAATACAAATACCAAAGAAGACGAAATTGAGCTCTAGTAGTTTTCCCACGACCAGCTTATTGTTCAAGTTTTTGTTTAGAATACAAATATAGTTTATAAAAAGCGAAATGTGTTTGTGTACTATGACTGTTGCCAATAGAAGCCGAAAATATTTTGAAGCGGGTAAGACACGATGGCAACTGTCTGACCGTGTACCAGTTAAACTCTAAAATAGTTATACTACTCCTTGCATTAACGCGACAAACGTGTGTCGCCTTACTGCAAAGTTGACATGATACAATTCGTGTTAGGTTATAAACCCAGTTTTGAATTGAATCGGGAATTTAGTCTTCATGACTAAACAATTTGTACTTTCGAGTCATGACCGTCCTTAACTTTTTCTGGATTATTCAAGACATTTGATCTTACAGATGGCAATTCTTGAATTTTTTGATTAGCAGCGATTATTTCACCCCATTGTAAATTTATTCTCATGAATACGGTTTTCAGAATACCCAAATACAAATATACTACAGGTTTAGCCTCATGAAAATCGGCTGAGCGTTTCTAGAATAGAGCAATTTTCTTCTTTTTTCTTGCAATGGGGTGCTCCTATTGGCCAATATCATTTTAAAATATGCCGACACGGTATACTAGAAATGCGCAGCCGATTTTCATGAGACTAAACCAGTAGTAATAAATGTCTATTCGACAAAAAACGTATTAGACACGATAGCGCCTGTCGGGCTTTGTAATGATTAAAAAACAAATTTACGTATCTTCAATTTCAATCAAATTTTCATACTCATTTACAGACGGCAATTAGGTTTGAACGTAAATATTATTGAAAAAAATGTTTGAAGACTTATTTATGGTATATCGACCCCCAAAATTGGGTCCATCAGGCCATGAGTGACTAATCCCATGATTCCGCCAGTTTTGCTTTTTATTCATACAGTATAAATTATAATGATGTTACAACTAATTATTTCCGGTTGTTGTTATCTACCTATTATGCTATTCTAAGGGCTCAACACAAAAAAATTCTGAATGAGAAGTCCAAAAAAAAATAAAAACGACCCTGTTATTTGAAGGTGAAAGTTTAACATGGATTTCGCTAATTACTTAACTCTCAGGTGGAAGGACTTTTTGATAACCCGTAGGGGTAAATTGTGTGCATATATGCACACACTTAAAAATTCACAATAATTCGCAATAATGTAGGAAAAACGGGTGAAGCCAAGTTGTAGAGCTCGTCAAACTACGTCGATCTGACTATTCAGAAATTGTTTTGGGCCACTAGGGCCCCCAGAGAGCTGTTTGAAATCTCCAACCTACGCAAAAAAATTCCGTAATGTTCTCGAAAAGTTGAGGGGGTCAGCAATACCAATTCTGTCCTACGGGGCCTCCTATGCCTTTAATCGACGAAAAACCAAGTCGTTTGCATATATGCACACACTTCCCCCTGCGAGTTAAGTTCCTATAAATTACAGGCTATAGATAAAAAAGAGTATTTTTTCTCGATTTTTCTCAAATTTTTAATCACGTGAAAATTGATGAAGATCATCTTGGAAATTTCCTCTTTTAATCACGCAATAGTTAAGGTCCATATCTTATGGTCCCCAATGCTTATTTTAAATTTCATATGAACTTTATAGAGTAAAATATTCTATAGAGTAAAATCGGTTAAAATATAATCAATCCAAATTTGTGTGGGTATGAAATATTACAGCAAGTTTACGGTACGTTGTTTTCGGTGCAAGTATTTTGGTGTCACATTAGATTTTTTTGGTCATTTATATTATCGGTTTCTGGATGTGAAATTATTGTCGTAACGGGCCATCTGGCGTAAAGTAGATATTATTACAACAGCATTATACCACTTCGTTTTAAAGCTAATTTGGAGATTTCAGACTAACAAAAGAAAACAAATACCTTTCTCAATCCAACATAATCAACCAAAAATTGTGGCATATTTTGACCACCAGTATGCGAGTTATAGTACAGGCGTTGTTGGTTATAAGGTCAGCAATTTTGGGCGGTAAAATGCTAAGTCATTTTCTTTCTACAGAAATCATGTCTGTTTTGACTTTTTGTTGGGGGAAGATCCCCCATGTATCTATCGAAATCATGTCTTACTTCTTTTTTTGGAAAACTCAAAATTTTTTTATCGTTAAAGGTCGAGTCAGTTTTCTCAGACCTTGACCTTATAACCAACACCGTCTATAAGTGACTCCAAGTTCTGTGTGTATTTTTATCTAAAATAGCGGAAAATTGTAAATTGGCAACAAATGCATTTTCCTCCAATAAAGGCGCACAGTCTGCTATAGAAAAAATATGCATCCATTAGTGTCCAGTGACTCGACCACTTTAGCGCATGCACTTTCGCGCGGTACGAGGAACGCAATCGCTCCCTGTCAAATAAGTGTGATTAATATGCCGTCTGGGGACTTGTTTGGAAAGTGGATGAATTTTTCGGAATAATATTTTGTTTGTAATGACTAATAAAAAAAAATCAAAACTTGAAGAAAGGAATGCATTGCTGACTTCTCAAAAATTGCGAAAAAAAATATCAGGTTACGGTCCAAGATATATATTATCAAACAGAATACAGTGTTGAGAATACTGGATTAAGCCCTTTCAAAGTCAAATTTAGGGAACTAAAAGTCAATTTATTAAAGCCAGTCTATCGTATTGCGCCATCTGCCGAACCAAAATATTTTATAGAAAAATGTAAATGTGAACTGTTTTAAGAATCTCCGGTCTCTCATTGGCTTATATAAGTTTGGTATTGCGTAATTCCCCGCACGTCCTGGCCGTTTTTGGCCGAGAATTTTCCAGACAGTTCGCCTACGCCTTGGGCAGTTATATGGCCATTATTACGTAAATATATTACGTAAAAATATTTTTTCGACGAAAATGTCGGCCAGATAACTGCACAGGGGGTTATAACATCCGGATTTTTAATGTACACAAAATCTACTAGGACTAGGATTACCCAACAAATCAATTTCATTTTTTTTCTGTTTTTTGGATAAATGACCTTGAATGCCATTGAATCATCAACCCTGAGCCGCTTGAGTGGCGAAAAAAGTATCATATTCATCAATAATCGCTGAGTACAAGTAAAGTATCGTTTTCTGTCAAATAACTTTGATGGACGATATGTACACAATCTAATGCGTTGTCCAGTCCGGCGTCACAATGTGTTATGTCGTATCATTTATTGTAACTACTTAAGTTATAGCTTGCGCATCAAGTCCTTACAGATTTTTTTGCGTCTTGGCATGACTAATTTTTTTCTATTTGCAACTTTTTGGCGGATGTATAACTTGATGGATGCGATTTTGTAAATGTCTGTTAGTCGTGTTTATTATTTTTGAATGTAATGTAAAATGTATTCAGGCATTGTAAACTGGAAAATTCAACGAATTCATTTTTTTTTCAATGTCCTTAATTATTTATTTTTCTGATTGTAGAAAATAATTTATACTGCATACTCTTTATCGCTACCGGTTTAGTCTCATGAAAATCGGCTGAGCGTTTCTAGTATTCCGTGTCGGCATATTTTAAAATGACATTGGCCAATAGGAGCACCTCATTGCAAAAAAAAAGAAAAAAATTGCTCTATTCTAGAAACGCTCAGCCGATTTTCATGAGACTAAACCTGTATTATATGTAAATGATGGAAATTTTCCACATCTACAGCATTAGTAAAATTACTGTCAATATAAGTCTGTCATCGTACACCAACTACCTAGTACGTATGTTAACTAACGTGAATTTGGGCCTTTTTCTAGATTTTGTTACAATTTTGAAAACAAAGACCCCATTTTCAGGAGACAAAAGTGGCCCTTATCATGAGCGGCGAGTGTAGTGTAACTAAAGCTTTGTTGGCTCATTTATATCATAGTCTATGATCAAGGATAGTTGTAAAATTGCGTTGTCCAGCCCGTTTGTTATGTCGAATTATTTATCGTAACTTCTTAGGTTCTAGCTAGCGCATCAAGTCCTAACAGTTTTTTTTTTGCTTTTAGTTTGGTCGTTTTTTATGTCTATATTTGCAGCTTGTTGGCGGAGGCATAATTTGATGGATCAGTTTGAAGAAGCCTCATTTACAAACAAATATTATAATTTTGCTCGCAAGTCAAGCTACTTTTAAAAAATAATTCTAACACAAATTGATTTTTTTGGTTTTTTTGTCGCCAACAGTTTTGAATTTGCCAAATGCATATTGAAAACGCGAAAAAAAGGCAGGGGCACCTCGCAAAGCAAGAAGATTGATTGTCATTAGATCATTTCCGTAATTAAGAAAATCACTCAAAAATGGACTAATGTTAAAATCTAATCAACTATTTTTTTTTAGTTTTTAGCTTTTTTCTGTTCTTGCTAGCCCCGTCCAGTTGACATTGCTTCTATGCCGAAAATATGATTTCAAATCAAGTACCACTTTAGGACTAATCAAAAAATCATAATTCAACAAAAAAAAATGTAAATTTGAAGCAAAGTTCATAAACGATCGGATAATTATCTTTTCAAGACTTGTTTCAATGACTTTTTCTAGTTCAACTTTTTTCTTTTTTTTTT
>SCLG01000195.1:95316-122810 GCA_004367875.1 Oikopleura albicans
AAATATTTCTAATATGTTTATTTGTAATGTTAACATTTTTTTATAAAAAAGCTATACTTGAATCGTTTTCTTTATTATCATACAGTCCATAAGTTAAAACCTGTAGTCTAATTTTTGTTTTAACTAAAGGTTCGTTTGGATAAGTTATTATTGCTTTTATTACCTTCAAGTTGGCAATTTGAAAAATAAATAAATAGTTGTTTGAGTCTTATCTTAACACGTGTTAGCATGACAAAACACTTTTAACTGGACAAAACTTGCGCCTATGACTCAGCAAGTGGCCTATTTTGGCCAAAAATTTGTCTTATGCCACATAGGCCATGTGACATGGCTCATGTCCTAACCTCATAGGCTCTGGGCCATAGCCTCATTTGAAACTCATGAAAATAAGTTTCAAGCAATTGTATTTAAATAAAAGTTTACCTTCTGTCGCATGGTGCAGTGCTGTTTTACCATACTTGTCCCTGTGGTTTGGCTGCCAACCGGCGTCAAGCAAACTGACGAGCAAACCCGCATCACCAGATTTGGCTGCTGTGAATAAATTTCTATCAAACATCAAATTATGGTCTTTGTAGTGGTATGACATAATTCTGGGTGAGAAACGCAAATCTCTATTTGTGAGGGAATAGTTTTGTCCAAAGTGATCGATTCAACTTGGTCATTGCCATGGTAACAAATTGCACTGTTACTCACTGACATTTTCAAATAAGCAAAGTTGGCTATTTTTAAATCAACTGTTAAGACGAAGGCCCAACTTACCGACTTAATTTATACAAACTACAATGTATAATGTTCTAGTGGTTTAAAAAAAGTGTGGCACACTGCCCGGATCTAGCAAGCGTTTAAACAATATTTTGCAATATTTTGATTCAAATAATTATAACCCCTTTCATATAATATTCTTTGTTTTTTTAATATCATAACATTTAATATAAACATACGGGGTATTCATCCTAGACTGTTACATTTACACCACCTGCGCCGTTATGTTAACACCCATTATGTTACCAAAATTCCGTTATGTTACCATATTTTTCGGTTTAATTGTGGTAACATAACAGCGCAGGTGGTGTACGTAAATTTTCTTAGACTTTGGCTTACAACCCCTTAACCCATTTTTCTCCTACTTCTANGGCACTTAAGAGGGGGAGGACTGTAATACAAAAATATTTTAAAAGAAGGAAATTGCCTTTCGGTGATTTACTTTTCGGTGATTGGCCGAAAGCGCCTAAAAAAGACCAATGACAGGCCACGTAGTTGTTGAGCAAACAGTTAAGATATATACCGTTTGAGTTTTTTGAAAATAGCCACAAATTCTGGATAAAAAAGAATATCACAACGCCCACAATCATATTCTCATAACACTTCACTGTCTAGTACAGTTCTCCGAAGTGTGGTCTTGGTGCGTGGAAATTCGAGGGCGTTGATTGGCTTAAACTTCACCTAAGATGAGTCATACGCGTGAAAATAGAGTATGGAGAATTTGTGGCTATTTTCAAAAAACTCAAACGGTATTATATTTTTTAATTATTTTAGTTTTTTAGACAGATACCACAATTTCTATGTACAGCTCCAACAATCAACGAGCGAGCGGAGTTTTTTACGGATACCTAAAAATGATGAATACTCGTCTTGACTTTGTAATATTTTCTGACTTATGTTTTGGTATAAAAATTGAGGCCTCTTTGTGGATAATATTTAAGCAATACAATTTTAACAACTATTAAAGGCACCGACTGAATCGGAAATTTTTCTTAAATGTCGAAAGGGTAAAATGTCTAAAGCGGAATATGTCGAAAAAAAAGGTGTAAAGTGGATAAAGGGTAAAGGTTATAACGTGTAAAGGTGATAAAGTGCAAAGTGGATAAAGGGTAAAATGTCGAAAATTTTTGGAAAAAATCATGGAAAAAATTTTCGACGGATTCCGCTTTAGACTTTTTAGAAGTTATTCCCATTCAGTCGGCGCCCTATTAAACGATACCCATGATATTATACGCATTTGACACTTTTTTCAAAAATCGTGAGGGCACCAAAATTAAAGCACATAATTTCTATTAAGGGATTCAAACAAAGCTACGTTATTTGTTTGAGTTCCTTAATTAATAATCTCAAAAAAAATTATTGCTAACTTAAATGTGATGAAATAAATAAAGAAGATTTTTGGTCTTGGACGTTAGTTGTATTGACTGAGAATCAAAGTGAGAATAGCAAAAGCAGTGTATGAGAACGAAAGATTTTTCAAAGGCAAATCAAGTCATGAACAAAATAAATATATAGAAAAAGTGTCACAACTTTTTTAACTGCTAGAATTTTAACACAGATTTTAACGGGTTTCTTAAATCTTTGAACTTTTCATGTGATAACCGTAGGTTCCTCTCTGCCTGTGAATTCCTTCAATTTGGAAATTTCCAGGGCAATTTCAACGATTGCTTTTAATATGTCTTGAGGATTTTTGTCAATGCTTCCACTAGGTGGCTCATAACTATCACAGTAGAGTCGAATTGTAGCGCCGCTGCTTCCCGTTCCACTCAGACTGAACAAAAGTTTTTATAGATATAAATAGGCATATACAGAAAGTCAGGAAAACCGTTTTTCTGCGAAACCTCGTGCGCAACGATAGAAGTGTTAGGTTGGCCAATGCCCAAAATCGCGCTACTCAGCGTTTTACACGAATGTCCGCCGTTTTTTCTTTCGTATTTTCTAGATAGCCAAACTCGAGTTATTTTCCGCCCGTCAAAAACTCGAATCTAGAAAATACGGGAAAAAAGATGGCGGAAATTCATGTAAAACGTCGAGTAGGCGTTGGAAATTTTTTTTTTTTTTGTTGCTTAGGTTGGGAAGAAGGCTTGGCGACATAGCCTGCTCACTATTCATTTTTCAGCGGTTCCGTTGTTAAAATTTCCATATTAAAAACAAATTCGATAAAGGATTTTGGATAATTGGTTGTTTTCCTATACAAACGTATTCCTGATGGTTTATATCATTTTTGATCTTTTGTTTTCCATGTACCGTGATAAACTGTACTATAAATGCAGCTATAAACTGATATGGTATCGTCTGTATAATTCTATATGTATATATTATCTTGTATGTATACCATCTTGTAATGTAAATCATATATATGTATTATATAGATAAATATAACTATGCAAATTATCTAGATAAAGAAACGTTATAACGTAAACGTTTTTGTTTCATTCTGCTTCATAATACGACATGGCGCCATGTGACAGACGTTGATAAAGCATTGGTTTAAAATATTCCATATCTGGTTCGATATCATAAGATTTGAATACTATATAATATACTATACAGTTGGTTACTAAACGAGTTGACACCTAACGAGTTGACAAAGTCAAACGAGTTGACAGTTTTTGGGCGTTTTTTGGGCAAAAATAGGCAAAAAAGGCGCAAAAGTGACCTAACGAGTTGACAAAGTCAACCGAGTTGACAGTTTTTGACGAAAAAATCGGAAACGAAAGTGTCAACTCGTTTAGTAACCAACTGTATACTATATAATTGAATGTTTACATATTTTAATATGCTATGCACAGTGCTCCTGAATCGAACAACAAAATCGACCGTTATGAAATATTTGTGATTGAAACCTTCTTAAGTATGGAAGCTATTATTCGAAATTGGTACATTAATAATGTAACATTATCAATAGGTGCTTAATTACACTTCCTAAAATCAATAATTCATGGGCCTGAATACGGTGCACAGTTAACCGTCCATTATGTTGTAAACCGCCCACTTTTACGGTATTACCTTAAAGGTAAAAACTTAAAGCCTAGACCCTTCATTACCCAATCGTTCGCTAATTTTAGGCATCCAAGACAACGCAGTTTGCGGTTAACCGTCCATTTTAAGAAACATTTTTCAGTTTACTGCGCATCGACTTTATATGTAAAGATAAGATGATCTAAAAACTAGATCCCCCCTAAGCATCCGGGGATGCTGCATCCCTCACAACAAAGTTTATTTTGACTTACCGAAAAACTAATCTGGAACCATCCTCAAAGTTAACTCGGACTCCTTGTTTCGAAGCGATTGAATTATCGACTGGATCGGTATATTTGAAATCATCGTTCATGGCAACGGTAAACGTTTTACCAGCCGCTGAAAAACTTTTGCCAACCAATTCTTGGGTTTCGATTAGCTTTCTCAAATGCGCCATCATATTGTTAGCACCTTCACTTTCAACCTAAAAAGGATATTTAGAAATAAACTTTAGACAAGTGTTTTTATCATCTGCCATGCATATATGTAAATATAAAAAAAATTCCCCCAAAGTTGTCTTATTTTTGTTTTGGTCAAAAATAAAATTTCGTTAAAAATAACAAACGCCTGAGTTTCATGAAAAATTCCATGCAAACAGTGGATATAAACACTATTGCGGATCTGAATTTAGTGGTAAATCGGCCTCTTAAATCAAGTGACTTTATAATTGTGATTTCACTGACAAAACTAAAAAACATTTCTGGAAATTGCCCGATTTACAAGGAACAACGAGGAACAACTTTATCGCGTGGAGAAAAAGTCGTAAATTACGCATTCTGCAAATTTTCACCACAAAATTAAAGAAAAACCTGTTCATAATCATAGCGTGTAAAGTAGTTGCGTCCGTATTCGCCCCAATGTGCATTAAGAATTTCTTCGACAGTCTGTTTTCGACCGGCTAAAATCGATAACCAACACAAAACTGCCCACACACCGTCCTTTTCTCTGATGTGATCGGATCCAGTACCAAACGACTCTTCTCCACACAAACTCATCTTACCTGAAAATTATAGATAAAAACTGTGAAAAATTGGTGGTCGAATTTTCGAAACACGAAAGCGGTCCTCATTCGGCGACCGCGTTGAATAATATTTTTTCTACCTGCATCCATTAAATTTCCAAAAAACTTCCAACCGGTTGGCGTGATAAAGCATGGTATGTTGAGTTTTTTGGCGACTAAATCGACTGCGCCCGACGTTGGCATTGAGCGCGCCACACCACACAGACCATGCTTTTTGAAATATGGAATGCACTCGGTACAGTTGGCGGCAATTACGGCTAGGGAATCACAGGGCGTCACAAAAAACGCATTCCGCCCCAGAATCATATTTCGATCTCCGTCTCCGTCAAATGCGGCACCAAAATCTTGATCCCCGTTACGCAGGGACATAATTAAATGTTGGGCCCATTTTAAATTTGGGTCCGGATGTAGCCCGCCAAAATCAGGCTTTGGAATGTTATTTGAACTTGCTTCGGGCGATAAATTGAGTTCCTTTACTAATCGAGCGCAATAAGGCCCGGTAACACCATTCATGGAATCGAGAAGGATTTCCTAAATAACTTTAGTTAAAAAACACATTTTAAGCCATTATTTTGCTACTCGACGTTTTACATGTTTTCTCCCGCATGTTCTAGATGGCCATATTCGAGTTTCTGACGTGCGGAAAAACTCGAGTTTGGCTGTCTAGAAAATACGAAATAAAAAACGGCGGAAATTCATGTAAAACGCTGAGTAGCACCGCGGCATCTGGCAGAAATAGTTTCTAGCGGAAAACGTTTTTCACCGAAATTTACAATACAATATATTCCTATCAACGATATCGAACTCCGGCCTAAACAATAATAAAAAACACCAATGATTGATAATTACCCGTTGAGATGAATTAAGATAAGATTTAATTGCATTCAAATCGAAAATCTCGTTCATTAATTTGAAGTAGTCATCGGTGGCATCGACGATTTCAATGTCATAAGGGGAACCGTCGACCTCAAAGGAATGTGATCCGACCTTGTCAAGGTCAACTTTTTCAAACCCTGTTTGAACGGCTTTAAATTCGACAATGTCTTTTGAAATTTCGAAGATCTTGTCCGTTATGGAGGATGGCGCCGGTCCACCGTTAGCGCAATTATATTTGATACCAAAATCGGCATCAATTCTAGGGTTCGAAATATATTCATTTTAGCTAGAGTTCACAGTGTGAACTTCACACCCTCGTAAGCGCCGTACTCCAGCTGTCAAAAACCGCGTAACTTAACTCTCAATTGCAAAAATGTCCTTTTACATACAAAAGTGTGAAAACAAAATCTGAGCACAGTCGAATTATGCCTAACCTACTCCGAGGTCTCTTTTGAGCACCAAAACACTTTTTTATTGGAGAAAAAAAATAATAAGCGAGATTGTGTGTGGTGACTAGTTCCGTGCCACCGGAAAAATAAACTACGAAAGACCGAGTTTGTGGAGAAAAATCTCATAAATTGTTATATAATTTTTAATTCCAGTTTGATGACGTTAGCTCCAAGAGTAAAAATTAAAAATCTGATGATAAAATCTCCATTTCAAAAGATGTAAAAATGGTACCGTTTTTAAATAAAAAAAGCGCAAAAAAGGTCTTATAAAAATAATATGGGCCCTTTTTGCCCAATTGTAGAGCTCAAAAATTTAGTTCGAAAATGTGGAAAAATGAAGACCTGAAAATGTACGTAGCGAGTTCTAGTGTTTTTTGAAGGTCCCAAAAAACAACCTTCAAAAAATTCTAGACATTTCTCGTTACATTTCCGGTACTTCATTTTTTCCGCATTTTCCCTACGTTTTTGAGTTCTATAATTTGACCAAAACAGTTCTTGAATTAATGGGCGCTAAGGGCGCCCATATCATTATTTTTCCGTTTTCACGTTTTATCATTTTTACTTCGTTTGTTTTACACGTTATTATTTACAACGAAGTACAGGGAAACACCTTTTTTCTTATTTCGAACCCTTATCAATTCCACCGGGATTGTGTGAGGCAGTTAACAGAATTCCGCCCAGCGCTTTTCGTGCGCGAATAATCGCCGACAACGCAGGCGTACTCAAAATGCCACCTAAAGAACAAATCAATTTTAAACAATTGAAACAAAAAAAAATTCAAAAACCTTGGCCAATAATAAGTTTACGAACTTTATTTCCAGCTGCAATGCGGATGATTTTTTCGATTGCTTCCTTCAAAAAATAGCGTCCATCGCCGCCTACCACTATAATTGAACCAGCCAACTCTTCGCCAATCGATGAGAAAATACTCTGAAAATTTTGATGGGTTAAATTTGAACTTGGGCATAGTTCTGTCTAATATTTGTCTTGTTTTGTGACAATCAAAAACCCCCTACGCCGTTAATTTACAGTTTCTGGACAAAATGAGACAAAAAATTCCTGCTAGTTCGCCTACGCCCTGGGCCATTATGTTATTACAGTCGGCTTTTTGTTTTATTCTTTGAATAAGCCAGTTTTGGTCAATTTGCTAGCTGTTCAGAGTTAATTATCTTTCAGCCGCCATTTTTTGTAAAGTGAATATTACCCGAACCGCGGGGTTAAAATAAAAAATACGGTCGTTACACTCAACTGTATAGAAACGCCTAAAAATATATAATATTCCATAAAAATAGCTCTAAAACATAAAACAGACTGAAAAAGTGTGCAGAATTATTCAGCTGGTCGCGTAAGGGTTAATTATTGCAATAATTTGGCACCATCTCAAGCTATCAAATAACAGCAAATAAACAACCAACTAACCTGAATAAAGTTTTCGGTGTAATACTTGTTGTCCAGAAATCGGCGTGTCGGTTTCCGCAAACCGGAAGTGCCTGGTTTTTGATCATCAAACGGTTCGGTAACAACAAATTCCGATTTCATTTTGTCTCTCTTTTTTTATTCTCTTTTGACCCCTAAAGAAAAAAAAATATTGAAGAAGAAATGCAGCTCTTTTTTAACCCTCAAGCTCGGGATTCACGGTACAATTTTAACAGCAAAAAATTAAAATGTATAATTGTTCTTTTTCTTTTCGTAACTTTCGAAAGTGGAGGTAAGAAAATAATAAATTAAAAATTCAGTATTATGCTGTGTAGCCGGGGTGCGACGCTCATTGGTTAAAGTTGTCCAATCAGCGGGCCGCTTCACGGAAGGTCTTCCAGATTAACCAATGAGCGACCGGTGATGTGGATGAAAATGAAAAACCATTGGGCCAACGACTATTAGTTATTCTACAACTTCACAAATACGCACCAGTGGGAATGTAAAGGAAGTTCCCATATCTTAGGCCTCGATTATTTAGAAAGTAAAATAAAATTACAATTGTATAAATTATTTGGTATACATATCTATGTTAATATATTTTTTTCTAATTTTGGTTGTAATTTATTATATTATAATAAATAAAACTTGGTTTATTTAATAAATAAAACTTGGTATTATTGAAATACGATTAAAGCATTACACCATGTCATATGGAACATATGCACTTTATGTGATAATTAAATTGTATTAGTTTATTATTCAAATGTAACTAAGATACGATATTTATAAAAGCAGAAGTTGTTTGGTTTTCGGTGATTTTACGAAAAACGTAATTATTACAAAAAAAATTCCATTTTTAGTAAAAATACATAAATATGGTGAATATATTACGTATTAAGCGGTAATATCACCTTCGTCAAAAAATAGTTTCGTCAAAATTTGAATGTTAAAAAACTTCTTCGAAGGTTTTTATGTCAAAAATTCCGCCAAAAAAGAGTTTCGTCAAAAACTTCGCCACGAATTTGACGCAGTTTTTGGGGGAAAATCCTATCTGAATTTCGTCAAAAATTTGAATTAAGTTTCAACAAAATTTCAGATAGTACTTTCGTCGAAAAATTTGGTGAAAATTTCGTCCAAGATATTTCATCAAAAATTCGGTGAAAATTTCGTCCAAGATATTGCGTCAAAAATTTGACGAGAATTTTATAACTTCTTAATTTGTGAATATTTTGGTCGTCAAAAGTTTGACGAAAAATAACTTTTTGGTTCAGAATAATCCCGAATTTTTTATAACTTTGTGTGTTATAACTTTGTGTGTGTTATAACTTTGTGTGTTATAACTTGACCCTTTGACCTTGAAAAATACTTTGACCTTTTATCCGACAAATAAAAAAAAATTAACAGTAAAAGTTGTTTGACATTTAAATTTTCACGAAAGGTTGACGATAATTTTTTGGGGATAATTTTTTGACGCCGTATAATGGTTAATTATTAAGGAGGTGAGTGACCTTTTATTTACAAATAAAAGTCAAAATCAGGAAAATGACCCTTAGAAGTATTTTTGCTCGTTTTATCAGTTGACTAAGGCTTGCTGATTATAATAAAGTCGTTCCAAGTTCATTTGGAATTGTAAATGTAGAAAATTTCGACATTTGAAAATTTTGACTAAATACGATTGTGAAAAAAATGCTTGTACTATTAGTGGCAGTAAAATGTTCTGAAACAACTTTTTTCTGTATTATTTCGATGGTATTATATTCTCTTATGTCTAGTTTAATAAGATAACATCTTCGGTCACAAAATGTTGCCAACTCTCATTACAGGGGACACTTATTACACAAAAATATTCGTTTCTGGAGATGATTTCTACGGACCGTATTTTTATTTTTTGAGTAGTTTTGGTGGTATTAATTTTTTTGTAATAGTTGCTCTAAAGCGAGGCGCTGAAAACGTTTGACATTTTTGATATCTGTTTTTTATCATTAAAATTCATGGTCGTGAATCTGGCGCATTTAGAATTTTTTAGTGTTTTTCGCGATTGTTTTTTTACCAGACATTTATTAAAAAATCGAAGACAACAGTTTTGTGCTCCTTGTTAAAACGAAGCTTTTAAAACCAAAAAGAACTTATAAAACTAGATCCAATATCCGATTTGATTTTTAGCAAATTTCATGGCTTTGTGGGCGGCCTATGCTAATAGTTTTGCTTCGGTAAAGCAAATTAGCTGATGCGCGAGAGTTTCGTTAGTATGTTTCAAAAAAGTTCATTGAAATGCACAGTCTACAACATCTTTTACGATCACTTTTTTGGCATAACATATTTGTACACAGAGGGTCACTCACCTCCTTAAGATATATTGCACATTACTATTAATTATACATTAAATTATAAAATATTTATATCTTTAATCAATTTTATATTCGGACATCATTCAAGGTTTATAACTTGTAATTATTTTAAACAAAAAGTATTGGGGCGAAACTCGGGAAGTAAACTATATTTATGTTTAGGTCTCAGCGTATTTCAAAATTGACCTCTTGTTATGCGGTTTCATGAGTGCGTATGTTTGAGGACACATTGTTTGCAAAAAAATAAACAAGTAAAGCGCAGTATGCCGTTCTGAACCCTTGATGGAAGAATTGTATTTTGTATTGGGTTTGAATATTTTCATTATACATGTAAAAACTACTACTAAAACATGGTCTTGAATTGTTAGTACAAACAAAATGAACCCAGTCCCAGGTCATGCTTACCTGAATTTCTTTGTAGTTCAGTCTTTATTCTCTTTAAGACAGAAACCAGTAGTTTTGGTGTAAATTTTGTGTTGTGCTACTCGAGAAAAATGGATTATAAGGGGCCAGTTAATGGCAATATTTATTGGGGGATCAAAGGGATTTTTAGTTTCCAGCGGCGCGTTGGACCAGCGCCACTAGCAAACCGGATGCACTTTTTGCTGAATTCTCAATCCAATAAATCGATTTTTAGATTTCACACCCGCAATTTGTGTTTAATTGTAAAAGGATAAAGAGATAAAAAAATAATAATACGCGTTATAGAGTAACGATAATTTGCTTTTTATTCTAAGTTTATTAACGGATGGAAAAAGTTTGAATGGTATAAACTGGGTACGAAGTTCGTATTTCGAAGACTTTTTTATGTTAATTCTTATCGGGAAGTAGCGTATCATATCATTTTGTAAAGATTGCAAAAGTAGTTAATTTTCATGCTTAATTTTCCGGGTTTATTGCAAAGTGTATTTAGGACTCTTTTTAACTAAAAACGGCATTGAAAACAAATCAATCTTTCCTTGTGAGTCATAAGTTATGACAATCAGAACAAACATATAAAGAGTTTACCAGTTTTGAAAAAAAAATCTATTAAATGTAGTTTCAAATTTATTGGTAGATTTCAGTCATTTCCGCCGAAATAAATTCCGCCAAAATAAAGTAGGGTCGTTCGGCTATACTAGCAAGCAAAACACAAAAGTAATTCCTTTAACTCAAATAGGTTTATTTTATCTTCAAAATTTTTGTTCGTTTCAAAATACCTCTGTCGATGTGGCTATAATTAGCCATAAATAAGAATTTAGATTGTTAACTACTAGATCGGCTTAAGAGAGTTAATCGGCTACAGTTGGTGTGATTTAACTCTGAGGTTTTTGCACAAAAATCATTTGACATATATCAGGAGACATAAAAGAAATTCGCTGATTAACATAATTTATTTGGTATATTCCAAATCGGCATAATTAACGAGCTAATGCTCTGCCGCGGCATGCCGTATGTTTCTTTTAAACTTACTTATATTCAATACTGCTGAGTCTACTTGAATTGATTTATACTTCAAATTATATAGCCCATTAATCATATTTTCGGATTTTACTTGAATTTTAATTAGCACTAATATTTAATCATATACATATATGTATTTTTTCTGGGCTCAGACTAATCATTCAAAATAGAATATATAGATCTCATCATTTTCAAACAAACTTGTGTCAGAAAAATTATGTTTTTAAAAGTTTTTTTTTCGTATCAGATTTTTCTTTATAATTAGGGGATTTTGGTATTTTTCATAATCATGGAGTTAAAATAATCCATAGTGTCTTGACAAAAAGTTATTTTCTCATAATTTTAACTTATACAGTATACAGTGTATATGTATATAAGCTTTATCGGAAAATTTGTACGAAAGTGACAAAAAATAAGTTTTTAAATAAAGAGGCACACACAGAAAATTGTATACAGGGGGTAGTCCAATTTTGGGCGCTTTGCGATTTCCACTCAAAGTCCCGTTTCGACCCAGAATTGGACTTTCTACCAAAGAAATTGGGTAAATTGCGACCCAAAAATGGACTTTTTGACCCATAATTGGACTACTAATTTTTTTTTCGGGGAAAAAAGCTTCCCCAAAATTGGACTTTTTTAAAGCGACCCAGAATTGGGTGGCCCAGAATTGCACTACCCCCTGTATTTATGAAAAAGTACAAACTGTTTTTATTGCAATAATCTGTAATTTCCGGACTATTACAAGCTTTTAAAGCTAATAGGAGTTTGCAATAACAGATCAAGTCCAGTTGCAACAGCACGTGCTAAATCATGTTCCTGGACGGGTTACTATGTTTTCTAAATAAACCAGAGAAGAGCACGAAACCCTTGACCTTTTCTTCACATTTTGAAAATGTCCATTTGTGAATGTAGAGGTCAATAATTGTATAATTAAAATTAAAGATTGAACTCGGATTGAACTTGAACTTAAAGAAATAAACAGGGTTAATTACTAATTATAGCCTGGATCTATTTTTCGTCAAATTGCAATTTTAGAGGTGAATTTAAAATGTGCTTTAAAAGTCACTCCTCTTAAATGCGCTTCGTTAAATATCTAACAGTTAGTCTATTACCTAACTATATCTCCAAAAAACTAATACTAGATGGAGATAAACTAACGCAGTTTTAGATATTTTTCCGAAAAAATTATTATTCGAAAAACTATTTCTCCAGAAAATGATTTTTTTGTTATTTTCCAAAATACTTTTTCTCCGGAGGAACCATTCTTGTATTTTATCCGAAAAAATTTCTGTCCAGGAAACGTTTTCTTGAATTTTCTTCCAAATTTTTTCCTTGAATTTTCTGCAAACGACTGCAGTGCTAATTTATTTTTTGGCGGAAACTCAGCCTACGGTTGGCTGCCTACTTGGTTATTAACTTTCAAATTTCATGATACAGGTAGGGACTGTAACCGTTTATAGATGAAAATTAAACCCAAATGACTACATTACATCCTACCGTAGGATTCCTACGGGATTTGAATGGGTTAAATTGTCTGACAAGTTTGGACTGAATTCTTTATTGTGTTTCATTCAGTTATTCAAGTCAGGTTTATTGATTTTAAAGCATTAACTCAATTTTATTCTAACTGTGTCAAAATTCATGAATTTGCGATTATCAAAGGTAATTCAAAAACAAAGTCTTGAAGGAATAACAGCTTACGCTGTTATGCTGAAATGGAAACCTCAAACATTTCAAAAAATGGTACAGGGTGGTCGCCAAATAAGGGTCGCTTTCGTGTTTTGAAAAATCGACCCTTATTTGGCAAACCTAGGATAAGTGGATTTAACTGCTGATAATGTACGAAAATACATTTGTATTGATGTTTGTTTGATTTTTATCAATTCTAATATTAGAGTTGAGTTTAATAACAATTTACATTAATTATGTCCATAAAGGGATAAAAAACATCAGTAAGAATCAATTTTAAAATCAGCGACCCTTCTTTGGAGAAATAATATTTTTCTCGAAAAAGCGACCCTTACTTAGCGCGACCGACCCTTATTTGGCAACGTGACCCTTATTTGAGGGGCCTTCATTTGGCGACCCCTGTATTAACTGGTAAGATAGATATGTAACAAAAGTGGTATCCAAAATTAGTCTAAGAATGGTAGAAAAATACGTAATTCAAGAACATATCTTACATAAAATGGCGTATTTTTTAATCTGAGTGATACTATTTTATTAACCGGTAATTGGCCATCAGTAGCCTTATCGTCGGCTTATTGGACAGCGAAATTCTACCAGCCAGTTTTCCAAAGACAGTTTTTGTTTTCAATCAATTTTAATGAAACACTAAAAATTATCTTGAATACAAATTGTATTATCCATTTTATATCAAGTAGCTGCCCCTTAAACCATAAAGCCACTAATCCACGGGGATTTCTTCAATTTCAAAGGTTTAAAGTCTAAAATGAACTACACTCTGGTTTGTTGAACTTGAATTTAACCCCTTAACGGACACTTCAACAGTCCAGTATTTTGAAGGATGGCAACTGCAGTATTTATTGCTCGTTGAGTCTGTGTTTTTTAAATTAAGTATAAAACACACAAATTGCAATTATTTAACCTCTTAACACATTTGTGGATGAGTTGCTCATTGCACCTCTTGAACACACAATGAGGGAAATGTTCCACGCCAACCATTTGGTAAGATAACCTGTCAGGTGAAGCCATTCTAGAAGTTTCGAGCTTGAAGTAAACCTTTAAAGATTTTATTAATTATTTTATGAATTATATTTATTTTATAAACTATTTTATACACCGCCTGTCTACGGAACTAAACGCCCCTAAACTAAAAAACTGACCAGAACTTAACAAAATGATTATAACTTAACCCTAGCCCGCGCACTGGGTACTGTTCAGGGACCGCGCAGTGTAGACGATTTCGTCCACCGCACCAAAAGGCCTGTGATTTATGAATTAACAAAATTCCTAGAATTGAACAAAAGTCCTGGAACTTAACATTTCCCCAGCGTTTCCCCAGCGTTTTGTTAAGTTCCGTAGGTGGTGTATAACAATCTTAGATACTTATGTAGATGACTGATGCAAGAACCTCCTCCGCCAATCATGGCACTGATTTGACCTTTATCTAACCTTTGTGTTTATCTTGTTAAAATGAAAATAACACCTTTCATTAGCATTTTTATATGCCCATTAAACAAACAAAAATATTCCGAAATAGCCAAATGACCCCGGTTATTCTAAATAAGTTCGAAGTAGGATTTTAATGGTAAGTTCGACCACAACAGTTGTGTCTGTGTGTGTTTTTTGGTCTAGTTAGATTTTTTTATTCGCTTTCATTACCGGTTATGTCCAGTCACCTTCGGTCACTAGTAAAAAATGACAAAAACTGGAAATTTTTGTTTTCCCATTTCTATCAAATCAGTTAGTAAACCAAAAGTAAAGTAACTGGTTAGCATTTATGATAAAGCAACCAGATTCTACTTGTTAGGTAAAAACGTCATTGCTTAATTTTGACCACAAATAGCGAATTTGTTTAAAATAAATTAGGCTTGGAAATAAGTAATTGGCCATGATATTTATGCATTGATTTGGTGATACCGTATAACTTATTCGGTATAACTTATACCAGTTGTTGATTAATCAATTTCTCCGTTGTAGGTTGTCAATTTGGTCAGCATTGACGTGACAGACAAGGACTACATAAGTTTTTTTCTTACTTAATGGTGTAACGTATATAATACATAAAACTAATACAATTATATATACAACTTATACTGTATAACGTCTAGCACACCCCATAAGATAATTGATACTGAAACCGAAATCGTAAAAAAATATTTTCTAGTTTAGGGGCACACAATTGATCATGGCCAACATTTGTCAAGCTATGGTATTCTTATCAATACATGACAAGATAGTCAAAATAGTTTCAACAAAATAAAATGGTTAAAACAATTGGGAAAAATTCGTCCAATTAAAGGACATTTCTAAGAAATTTGGGGGAAAAATTATACCTATGGGCCATGGCTATGGCCCAACATCAACATAACATGAAAATCAACATAAAACATCAACATAAACCATCAACATAAAAAATCTACTTCTATTGTTTTTTACATTTTTTCAATCAAGAAAACACCCTCGACGCACTTATCTTTCCAATATGAAGAATGTAATATTTTATCAATCTTGGGAAAAATTCTCCTAATCTACAGGTTAGCCTACAAGGTTAGCATCTACGAGGTTAGCATCTACAGGTTAGCCTACGTACGTTATGCGAAGATATCGTGCCATTTTCTTAAAATGATTTTGCAAGATTTTTGCGTAGGGGGTGTAGGGCATGATTCGCGAGTTGATATAGATTTGCTTATAACAACGTAAAATAAACATCTATACCCAATTACCAAAACAAACTTGGTATTTCAGTTATATTAAGGCTTTCAAATTTGTCTAGGTGAGGTATATTAAAAAATATAAAAATTTAGCTAAAATTCAGCAGATTTGGCGGAGATATTTTCCAACCAGCGATTGTCGCATTTTGAGCTGTCTGAAATACATATATGTATGTCATTTTAACAGATGACATTAAGTTATTTTTCGCGCATTTGTCTGAGAGTTAAGTTTTTGTTGAACAAAAACAAAATAAACTATCAAGTTGATGAAAAAAAAAACGGTGCCAATAAAACATCGAAATACCGTCAAACAGGCAGTCAATCTGTCTATAAAACACTCAAAATTGCGTTTAATAAAAATGGTTTAATCATAATTTATGATTCATAACTTCCACGCGTTACCATTAATGAAGGATTTTTACTAAATAACAAAAAAGTAGGCTAGGATTCATAATTATCTTTTAACCCTACACGGTAGTTCTACACTGTAAATTACATTATGTGCTAATAAAGATTGAAAAACACAGTCCCGGGTTAGGTATTTTTTCGTAATGTAGTTCTAGTAAATTTTCATTTATAAGGTGACAAATTCGTAAAAATTTCCGATCATTCATTGGTTTGAATGTCCTGACTAGTGCCTGCACAAAATTATACCATAAACGTCAAACAAAGATCAAATTGAGCAAAAATTTTGATGGTGGATTGCTTAACCTTGGATCCCGCATTATGGCAACATCTGTCCATGGTCGTTTCCCTCGTAAATATTTTTTGAATAAATTGAAAAAAATATATATACAAATTTGTTGCAAATGTTTTTTTTTTCAATTCTTGTGAGTGATAAAATGGAACAAAATTTTATTTTTATCAGTTTAGTTCATAGAAAGTGGGTCAGTCAGTAAAAAAATCTTAGATACCACTAACCTAATTTATCGGTTTTACTTAAAATAAATAAATTAAAAAAAAATGTATATGATCTCAAAGTGTTATTCTGAGTTATTAACACACAAGTAGCTTCGGAGGGGCCAATTATTAGGTCAAACTGATTTTTGGCCAGCCTTTTAACAAATCTTAATCCGGCGCACTTTTTTTTCGTTTAAGAAAATATTTTTCGCATATATATCTCACCTAAATTATTGGACATATAATTTTTGTGCCCTTCATTTCGGTGAGTGCAAAAATAAAAAAAAACAAAAAAAAAGTGTATATAAAAGTGATTATCATCGGTTCCCCTCACAATCAAATTTAATTTCTTTACAGACGTGTTTGGATTAAAAGTGTATAGTATTTTTTTTGTTCTTTGTATTTTTTTTTGCTGTGCCTTCTTCATTTAATTAAATTCATCCAAGGTTGCAGATCTAAACTAATGAGTTTATAATGAGTATGACTGTACTACGCGTCGTCGAAAAAAAAAATCGGCAAGGAAAAGACGCTAGTGAGGCGGGTCGATTCATGCACAGCGCAATGAATCTCGTCCTTCTTAATAATAATATACAATGATGAATTAGCCCTTTTTTCATTTTGGAAAATTCCTGGATTGACCAAAAAAGACAATTAAGTTTTTTCTCTGTGTTTGAATATTTTATACAATTTTAACAAACTGTTTAGAGAGTATACATAAATAGATAGATAGTTCTTAAAGAAACAAATAGATTGGAGATATTTCCGGCCATTTCAGAATTTTCTAAGGTAAAATATAAATCGATTAAAGTAACAAATAGGTACCAACATTTAATTTTTATATACTGGTGTGTAGAAAAAAAGTGTCACCGAGCAAATTTCGCTTGTAGGTTTAAAACAGTACTCGGTCGTATCTATTCTACGACCCACGTATAGCTCGGTGACAAACTGACGACGCACACCAGTATAATGAAGAATAAGCTTTTTTCATATTGTAAAATTATTTTTTATGTGAATAAACTAGGCAGCGCGGTCTTTCGAAAAAAGTTTTTCACGTGAAATTCCAAAATTGGTTTCCCTGAAAAACCATTTCCTCGAAAAAATTTTTCTTGAAAAAAAAACGCTGTCAATAAACTATGCATAAATAAGTGTACATCAACGTTCTTCAAGAGTTGATCAGAGCTCTGCAGAGATATTTCCGGAAATTTCTGGCATGGATGTCTCGCAAACTTTCTTGAAGTTTGGTTTATGCGAGAGACATTAAGGGAGCCATAAGTTGATTATGGCATAGTAACAATTTCCTTGCAATCAACGCAAACTGCAATAAATTAATTAGGTCATTTTCAAATAACGTTGATTCTATTGCTGCTATGCCCTAATAGTACGTGGTATCCAGCCTCAACTGCTACGTTATCGTAAGCCCAAATAGCGACAAAAACGTACTTGTTGAGGTTGGATACCCGGTATATAAAAAAATGGAAAACCGCACCTTCCATACAAAGCGCGCCTAATGGTTTCAATAAAATTGAAACTGTCAACATCATGCAGACAAAATATATACAATTGATTGTCCAAAGACTGCTATAAGTTCAAAATTCAATCTATATAATTGAA
Source organism: Oikopleura albicans (assembly GCA_004367875.1). Lineage (NCBI taxonomy): Eukaryota > Metazoa > Chordata > Appendicularia > Copelata > Oikopleuridae > Oikopleura > Oikopleura albicans. The sequence continues at coordinate 113,561 of SCLG01000195.1, forward strand.
TCATACAATTAAATTTCGTGTCATTTTTCTCCAAAAATGAACCAAATGCTATTTTAATTTAATATGCCAAGAAAAAAAGTCAGACAGTTCATAATTAATTCATTCTGGTCTGGCGTTATACAGGTTTAGCCTCATGAAAATCGGCTGAGCGTTTCTAGAATAGAGCAATTTTATTCTTTTTTTCTTTCAATGGGGTGCTCCTATTGGCCAATATCATTTTAAAATATGCCGACACGGTATACTAGAAACGCGCAGCCGATTTTCATGAGACTAAACCAGTATACAAAGCAAGTTTTCCGGAAAGTCTTGGTCATCAGCTCTAGAAAAAAAATTCTAAGAAGGGAAGGGTTCTTTTCGATTTTTGTTCTAAGTGTATGTTAAAAACGTTTAAAGGCCCTGCGTCGTTATCTTGCAACTTTCGCACGAAAAAACAAATCCGTAAGATAATGGGGACATCAGCAAGATAAGCATTATGGAAACATTGGCCAAAACAAACAATCCGCAAGATAACGGAACAAACCGGAAAATCTGAAAGATAACTGGCGAAAACATAAGTTATGTTACATAACAGCGTAGGGGTGTTTTCCAAATTTATTTGTTTGTTTCTAGTACCAATGAGATTTTCAAAAGCGAAATGACTTTTCGAGTCGGGGAATTTCGTCTTCACAAGAATACGATGTTTGTAAATAAATTTATATTTTTTAATTCACTTACAATTTAAATTACAATTCTCGATATCTCCGTCGTACTAATCCGAGTCCGATCATAATTGGACCAAATCAATGTTTTTTGACATTTAAAATATGACCCATATTCAATTTTTAACTTATTCGCAGCATTATAGCCTATAATTTATAGGTTAATTAGAAAATTGGACGTTAGCAACAGGTTCACTCAACTTGTCATTTGCCAATAAGTTATCGACAATAAATGAAGTTCAAAAGCTATAATTATCTTTTTTCATTGAATTATTTTTAATCCCTTTTTTTTGCTAAAACACGTTTTGCTATTGGTGTTCAATTTTAAATTGCTATTTTTGGTGTGAAAGTTTGGGGCTCGACATTAAATTTGGCGTTATTCAAATTTCTCGGAATTTTACTCGTGTATGAGGACTTTTTTGAAACATTAAAGCCCATAAGAATAAATTAAATTATCAAAAATGTACCGGAACTACCGCCATTCTTTCTTTTTTGAAAACTTGACTATATCTAATAATGAGGAAATTGGGCATGTACCCGGGGTAGTCTACCCCACTAATAAGTAAGCTTTTTTAAAGAAGTACATAACATTATAAATTATAATTTATAATGATTGACATTTCTACGTGTAAGTGGTTTTTCCTCTTTCATATTTATTTTACAGTCCTTACTCCCATTATGGGCGCTCCCATTAGGGCCGCTTTTTCCGTCAAAAAAGTGATTATCCCATTACGGCCGCTTGTTTATAAGGCCGTATTTCTGGGGTCAAAAATTCTATAAAGGCCTTTTTCTTGACAGGTTTGGCGTAAGTCATTTATTTGTAGACATGTTACAAGAGTTTTGTTCATCCTTAGTTACGTTTAACGTTTAACATAATATGTTTTAATCCAAAAAAAACATTAACCGACCCTTAATACGCACCCCTTGTTAGAATTTGTACAACATTCCAGGAGACTCAAGATAAAATGCCATTTTTATTGCCGCGAGTTTAACCAGTGAGAACAGCTACCAATTATAGTCGCCTTGGGCAATTTTTATCGGTCTTCGCAGGTTAAGTCTTTTTAAATCATCTAAGTAAACCTGTCCTTTAGTGTTTTCGATGTCGGTTTTATTAATTTCTTACACTGGGAGTTAGCAAAAATGGTAATCGTTGGCTGAAAAGGATTGGCAATTAGAATAACTCACCGGGAGTCACAGCAACAAAAAAACGATGGAATTACGGCATTAGAAAAACAAATGGCGATACAAAACACATAAGGCCTTAAAATTGAATTCATTGATGATTGTCTGCTATTTGTTGTAATTACATTGTGCACAACAAACAACAAAACAACACGCTCGAACAAAGCACAAAAGAGACATATATATTGTGGGAAGAGCTTGTTATGCAATTTAATGAGTCTTCCGAAAATGGATTCAACTTGACCCACACTTTAAATACACCGGTAAATTTTACATGCGTTAAAAACGTTGCTTCTGTCAAAAAGCTATGTTGCAAAGTAAAAAATTGCTTAAATTTTCCGAAAAGTTCAGTTTGCTTTGTTTCGCACTAGATTACTGTAGCTTATTAATGGTCGTAGCTTAATAATGGATTAATTAACCATATAAACAGTTATCTTAACACCGAAAAGTGTTAAGATAATTGAATTCTCGTGATAATGGAACAACGCTATACTTTTTGGTTCACAAACTGTTAAGAAAACCCAACTTTGGTAAGATAACTCGTTAAAGGGGCAGAAAATATGTAAAATAACATATTTTTGAAAAATAATCAGTTATGTTACCAGGTTTACGTCATAATAACATTTTTGTTTAGTTCTGAGCTAAATTTTCTGTAATGTTACCATAAAACAGAATTATTCATCCCGATGAGCCGGACCTACACATGATGTGATTTACGGACTTTAAATGGCTCTCATTCTCAACATCCATCTACACAGGATACCCAGTTAACCGACCACTTTAACAGTCATCCGCATATTGGGTAACTAGCTACCCATTTTCACTTTATTTCTAAATAAAAAAGAACGGTTTGTGATAATAAAAAACGGACAACGGATTTGAAATCAAAAAAAAATTTACATTTTTATATGGGAGAAAAATATTTTTTTTTAGAAAATTGTTTTTACGTTTGGGTCCGTGGAGGACGAGGGTTAAAAATCACCCCAGTAAAAGAAGAAGAACAGGGTTTCAAAATAAAATAATGATCAAAAAATCCGTTCATTGTTTGGCGCGCTAGAGCAAATTGGGTAGCTAGCTACCCCAGATGCGCATGACTGTTATAGTAAACTCGTCATGCGCTGTTAAGAAAGTAGTTTCATGGTGAGAGCCACGTAGATTTTCAATAAAAATCGTGTGTAGTATCAGCACATCGGGGTTAAGCGGTTTTACTTGGGCCCTGAGACCTTGCCAATTATCTTACCAAAATCAAGTAGAAATAAAATACAAAAACCCAATTTGAGTTTTTATCATTCAGATTTTATTATCTTTTTTTTTCTCAAGACTGACATATATTTAGGTATCAACGAAACATATACCTGCCGAAGTATATGCCATTTTGGTACGATGTCTTGTAATCAGTCTCCTTGTTGTCGCCGCTGCAGGTTTGTTATGAATATTTCATTAAAGTTTTGGACGCGACTTTTGACTGACAATTATTTGCGTTTTTATTCTAAAGATGGCCTGAATGCGCTTTTTCATATTTCATAAAAAGGAATTTTGGATACATGTTTTTTCATTAAGCCAAGGTTGTATGACGTAGGCTATGTCGTTCCAGTTATTCCATCCACGCCCTTCGGGTCTATCAGGACGCCTTAGGGACCCTAAGTTAGGGTTTATTAGGCCGGTTTTGGAAGACGAAAGTGGTCTGATGAACCCTCAAGCGGTGTACTCAACTGTTACAACTGTAGTTTAGTATCTTTTGTAGCAAAATCCACGTGTTGACCCAATCCACTAAAAATATAGAGATGTCTGTCATTTGGTATTCATATTTTCCTATTAAACGGATTGGGACACCGCATGGATTTAAGTATAAGATAAGTATTAAGATACAAACAGTTTGTAACAAACTACTAAAATAATCATGCGTTAATTCTGAAAAATCTACCGTTAGGTCTGTCCCATTGGGCTGTTTTTGCAACCCTGGGGCAGACTCCTAGCTTTTTAACTCGTTCCGTTATGTGGCCATGTTTCGCAAAAGGTACTAGGACGGTAAATTTCAGTTTAATCATTAGAAAGAGATTTGTTACTAACTATAATATTTTAGGGTTTATTCTCAATTCAATAGCATTTATAACTTTACTGAAACAGCCCAAGAAAGTTCAACGGCGAACATCCGAATTATACCTGATACACATTTCTTTGAACGACCTATTATTTAGTCTCGGACTTATACCCCAGGTAATTATATAGATTTAAGAAAAATGATTAATTTCTCTAAATTTTGTAATATGCTGAAACATGACTACGGTATATACCGTATAATGTTCTCAGACGTTTGAATTTTCATCTTGGAGGAATAAATAGACATCAAATTTGGTAGTTACTAAAATTGCCACACTTTTAGTTTCCATTTTTAACGTGTAAGAAAACCGGGATTATTAGTCAAAACATGGCGATTAGAGTTTTTTGGGGGCGCCTAAGAGAGACACGCAAGCTCGCCTTTTTATGGCGGGGACAAAAAAAGTGTGGCGATTTCAAGGCACAACCCTAAAATTGTGTCCTAAATCATAAAATTTGTTGTGTTTAGGCGCTAGCAATGTCAAAAAACTTGCTTCTCGGAGACGCCGGATGCAAAGTTATTCTCGGAATTACTCATATTAATATGAATGCCTCAATTTTCTTCGTCACAATAATGACAATCGATCGATATATCGCTGTTATTCATGGTCCACAAAAAGCATCCTTTCGCAAATGGCGTACAAAATCTTCGATACAAATTCAAGTTTGTCATTATTTATTGTGTTTTCAGCTTCCGTAAGATAGTGAATAAATTCTACCAATAATGTTGGTGAAAAAAATTTTCCTCAAAACAAAAAAATCTTGAACATATACTAATCCAGCAATCTTCGGTCAAAAAAGATTTTTGTGTCTTGATTTTTCATAAAGATTTTATAAAGTAATATTTTTTTTCATTTTTTACTACTTTTCCTTAAATTAACGGGAATTATTACTGTTAATTTACACCACCTTACCAGTTATCTTACCAAAAGTGCTCGAAAAGTATTATGATAAGTGAATTATTTTAACATGTAGTGTGAGGGCACTACCTGAAAACGCAGAAAAATGAAATCACAGAAAAAATTCTGTTTTATAAAAAAGTTTGAAGTTTGCGTTTTCGGGTTTCTGCTTTCTCAGAGTTGAGCAGTCACGGAAAACGCAGAAACCTGAAAAAGCAGAAACCGGAAAACGCAAAAACATGAAGACGCAGAATTTTTTCTGTGATTTCATTTTTCTGCGTTTTCAGGTAGTGCCAGTGTGTTTGGTAAAATAATTTCAAATCATGATACGTTTTGGTCCAAAAAGTGTTAAGATAACCCAACTTTATCAAGATACAGCCCTCCCCCTCTTAAGTGCCGCACTCGAGCCGCCAAAAACGCGGCACTTAAGGAGGGGCGGCACTTAAGAGGTGGTTTGCATCCAAGAGCCATTTTTATAAATAAATATAATAAAAAAATATATTTTGTTCATACTTGTTTTAGCTTGAAAACGAGTTTTTGATTCAATTGTGTTTATTGTTATTTAAAAAAAATTAGTGATTGACGATTTTCGAAGAAAACGTTTTTCGGGGAAAATAACTAGGTAGTTTGTAAAACTTTTTTTCGATTGAAATTTTTTCGAGAAACTTTTCCCCGAAAAATATTTTCCCGAATAAACCCCAATAGTGTATGTATCAGGGGCGAATTGAGAGCAGCTCTTTTGAAAGGCTCATTTGAATTTCCTTCCGAAAACCGTATTCTTCAAAAACCCATTTTTGAACTTTCCCCGAAAAACGTTTTCTCCGCAGGACGTTTTCCCCGAAAAGATTTAGTAAACTAATGTAAACAAATGTACTTTCCGCAAAAATTATCAGGAATATTTCCGTTTTCAAGCTTAAGAACATAGCAATAATCTATTAGTATTATATAATAACTTTATTATATAAGTTACAACAAAATGAAATTAAAAAAGTGACACAAAGGAGTACTTTTTTTTAATCGAAAAAAATTCGGCACTTTAGGAGTGGTTTTTCAAATCGAAAAAAAGCGGCACTTAAGAGGGGGACGGCACTTAAGAGGGCGGCACTTAAGAGGGGGAGGGCTGTAACTAATGTGAAGATAACTGGTTAGGGGCTTATTTTAACATTTGTATTTACTTTTGTATATTTATTTTGATCAACAAATTTGTATCTTTTTAGGAACAAATTTGTATTTCATCTAATTTATGTATGGTTTAAAAACTAATAGAAAACATTGCTTACGCCCCGTCACGGGGCCCACAGTGGGCCGCCCACTTGTAAGTTTTTAAGGGATTATTATTTAACCACTTTACTCCGGTAGGCTTGGTCTGTTTGGTGTCTTTCAGTATTTCTATCACTGCCCGTGTGGATGTTTTCGGTCGAGCGAAAACATTCGTCAAATGAAGGACACTTTTCTGATCATCCAATGTGTGCATTTCAATAGTAAGTTTGGCCAAAATTGACCAATAAAATTGTTATAATAATTTTCATTTTAGTACAAGCCATTCAATAGCACTACTACATTGTATTCTAAGGCTAATAATGTGTTGGCTTCTACCGTCCCTAATCATCTTAAGTTCAAATATCGGCCTTATGCTATTTCTCCGCAGGCGGACAGTGGTGAGGAAAAGTAAGGTGGGCGTCGATCGAAAAAACAATATCCGTCGTAAGTCGGTACTTTCATCGGATATTATAAAGATAATTATAAAGTAATATCATAGTTATACGTATTGGCAACGTTGAACCCCAAGCACGATTATTTAACACACCCCTGAGCACGGAAATATATATTTATATATTTTAACCATTTGTTGAGGGGTTAAAAATAACTTGATACAGGCTTCCTTGATTATACCCTGGCAGCATACCGCAGTCGCATCCAGTTCATTCAGTGGTTCATTTATGAGTTAATTCAGGGGTAACTGAAATGGGATTCGAACCCACGCCCATGTGGTTATTTAGTAGTTACCGTGAATTAATGAACAATTAATGCAAATACAAGCTTATAATCTTATAACACACAATACAAGTTTTAACACTTTTAGTTAAACAATTTCTTCAAAATATATCCTTATCCCGACGTGTTTCTTTCAAAATAAGTTCTTTCGATAAATAAAATTTCTATTTATTATGTGGACCTTGAGTTTAATCGATATCTACTTTAGTGAGACGGCAAACGGCGATCCGGAAAGGTCGCGGGTTTAAGACGACGCGCATTGTTTCGACCGGGCGGCGGATTATCACCAAGATTTCCCTTTGTGTGACCGTTATTGTGCTGATTTGTTGGATGCCGGACCAAATAATCTCTTTCTATATTGGATTGACGCACGAGACCGATTTGCATGATGACATCAGTATAAGTATTCAAAAAGCGCACAACGACCGGTATAAACCTAAAAAGTTACATGTATAAGCAGGGCTCGGCAGAGCCAGGCATTTTCATTGGCTTGGCTTGGCTTTAAAGCCAAAAAGTCATTTTCTAGGCTTTTAAGCCAAAAAGCCAAATATATTTTTGTACTGGCTTTAAAGCCAAAATACATTTTTGACTGGCTTTAAAGCCATATGTGCTATTTTCATGAAATTGGCTTGGCTTGGCTTTTTTGACCCTCCGACAAAAATTGGTTTGGCACACAAAAAGCCAAGCCATGTGCTTAAGCCATTCGTGCCGAGCCCTGTGTATAAGTTCAGTTACAATTTATAACTAAACATATACAAAAAAATTTATGGGACAGTACAAGGGCACCGACTGAATGGGAATAACTTCTAAAAAGTCGAAAGCGGAATCCGTCGAAAAATTTTCGACGGATTCCGCTTTATCCACTTTACCCTTTATCACCTTTACACCTTATCACCTTTACACTTTATTACCTTTACACGTTATCCGTCATAAAAAATTTGATGAAGAAAAATAGCTAAAATTGACACATACCTATAGATGATTTTTTCTAAAATTTTTCGACATTTTACACTTTATCCACTTTGCACTTTATCAGCTTTACACGTTATTACCTTTACCCTTCATCCACTTTACACCTTTTTTTTCGACATATTCCGCTTTAGACATTTTACCCTTTCGACATTTAAGAAAATTTTCCGATTCAGTCGGTGCCAGTACAAGGTGCGCCGTTAATTAACGATTACACGTTTCTTTAACTAATAGTTCAGCATTTTTTATATATCCGAGGCACATCACCTACGCAGTTAAGAATTGTTACGCCAAATTCGTGGGTGGTTAAAATATCCACTAATAGATTGCAAATGTTATGCTGAGACACCCTGTATATTCAAAACTATCGATATAAAACTCCACGTAAAAAGGCTTAATTTCTATAGGATACATCACATAGCGAAATTATGAAAAATTTTATTTTAACCCTATATTTTATTATTAAATTTATTGGACTTTTGGATTATTTGCGGCCTTTTTGAACACCATGTAGTCAACTTTCTCAGCATGTCGAGGTCCCATTTTCAACAATTGTGATAAAGTACATTTTCAAAGTGCTTTTATACTGCACCGCCGTTATCAATCCGATTATTTATTGTTTCATGATTCGAAGCTTCCAAGTTCGCCTTAATCGAATGCTCAAGTTCAAGAGTAATCGAACTAAAGAGATGCTGCTGGACCGAAGAATTATTATATCGTCCCTCGTAGGAAATGATTTTAATTTTATCGATTTTAATTATAAGTGAAACAGGGTCACCTAAAAATCTGTTTTTGAATAATCCTTGGATAAACTAAAGTTTAAAAATTATTATATTTTTAGTACAGGTCTAAAGCATTTAAATAAATTATTGCAGAGTAGAATTTCCACTGTTTCCGTAAAAATTTAGAAAAATATTATTGAGAACATGTGTAATACAAGGCCATTAGAACGTGAACAGGTTTAGGGAATATTATTAATTAAGTATTTAAAATACTCAAAGATAGTCAAATGATATGTATTACTATAGTCAATATGTTAACTCCGAAGGGGACCGCGATACCTACTACAAAATCCATATAATATGGACAATTTGTGTAATTTTCCAAAAAATACCTACAATTTTTTTTCCAAAATTTTTTTCTGGAAATTTAGTTAGACACCTCTATCAGCGATTTTGAATATTTTTTGATTTTCATATAATTTTCGACATTTTAGTGCGATTCGTGCAAATTTACACAAGTTTCGCCAGGGAGTTAACACAAGATTACAATATATATAGATTATAATATGTATGTGGAATTGTACAAGCCGTATTGAAAATCATGAACAGAGACAAGTATGGTCCCAGTGCCGAATAACAGCACATATCAGCATATTCGCCGATGCCAAGCTTCAAGTGATATTGCGTT
>SCLG01000195.1:127101-138696 GCA_004367875.1 Oikopleura albicans
GTCAAGTTCATAAGTTTACACTGAAGATCGAACACACAACAGCAATAGTCTAATTAAACACCAACTGCGCCATTATGTTTCGCAAAGCATCTAAAATTTCTTGATTTTCATAAAGTTATTCCGCCTTGAAAATGAACCAATTCTTCAAAAAGATCTTCTGACTGATTGCGAACAATTCGTTTTTTTTATTACCGATTTGTGTTTTTCCATTTATTCCCTTGTTTTTTTAGTTGGAAAACGACAAACAATTCAGTCGAGCGGTTCATTTTCAATGCGTAATACCCTTGCATGTCCTCTATACAAAAAGATGAGAACAATATCAAATTTATTTCAATAATTTGAACTTTCAGTCAATTAGAGCTTTGATTTATTATACTAATTCCAATAAGGTGAATTAAGTAAGTTTCTTACTCTCTATCCTTATTTTCACTCAGAGTCAGACTGTTTATTCCTTAGCAATTCATTGAATCATTTGCCCAAGTTTTAAAATCATCCGAGCCGTACCCAAAGAATAAGCTCAACCAAGTGTTGTTCATCATGTTAATCATGAAAATGCCAATGATATTCGGTATAATGCCGGATTTAATCATATCCATCGAGGACAATTTTCCCGTTCCGAATGCAATCGCATTTGGCGGAGTTGCAGCTGAAAATGATTTATCATTATTTTTGAAAGGTACTAGTCGGGCTTTGGCATAATTTGGTTTTATATCGCCCAATTGGACCACTGTTCAAGATGAATTTTCATGATTATTATTTAGATTATTATTATGAATTTGAACCACAAATTAAATTTTACGAGCCTTGATTATTTGCTTCAGCCTTCCAGCAAAACCCTGTATAATTATTAAAGAAATTGAGTCATATTTTACCTGGTAGCATAAATGATAACGAACATGAAAGTGCTGCGGGCAACATTAAATAAAGTGGGTGGATGCACATTTGCTCGGCCATTGCGGCCAGAATCGGCGTTAATAAAGATGTGGCTGCCGTATTTGAACAAATTTCAGTTAACAGTGCCGCAAAGATGGAACAAATTAACGAAATGGACCATGGTTGAAATCCCGCCACAAAAGATGCTAAGATTGAAGCTATCCAAGTTGAAAATCCTTATTAAGAGGTTACATGAGACTTTCGTGTTACCCATTTCTTACATCTAATTATTACCCTAATCATTAACATGTTTGTCGTTGTTATCAAGAAATGTTTGTGCACCTTTAACCAATGTTCGCAATGGTGTCGCGTTAAGAGTTTTCCGGAATTCAATCTATGCCACATATTAACGTTAAGTAGGTTACGTATTCATATAAACCTTTCCTGAAATGTTTGCTCCTTCTGCCATGGCAAACCCACCGCTACAGATGAGCATAACGTCCCAGGCAACTCCATGCTGAATCTGATGCCATGTTAAAACACCACGAGACGGTCCATCTTCTAAGTTACCAGATATCAAACCAGACCGCTCGGCCGGTAACAGTACAAGTGAAATGGCTAATACTATTGCTATTAGAGTTTTGACAAAAATATGGCATTATAAGCAACTAAAAGTAAGTCGTTTATTGCCAAAAATTCTTTGAATCTTGTCTCGCAAACCATGTATGACAAAATATGATAACCAAGCCTATTTTAGCTATGATTTTGTTTAAGTTCTACAATCAGTCTCCAAGACTAGTTAAGACCGTCTGTCTAAATAGTGAAAGATAGCGGCACAGTGCTGAACATATACCAATAAATGGAATAGGACAAAACAAGAAATTCAGTAGGATTTCCACGTTTTTTTCAAAATACACCACCTAACCATGTTTTTTTCCGAAAAAAGTGTTAATTCATATGCAAACTGTTAACCCAAATGGTGTTAACTCACATGGTTAGGTGGTGTATTACATTTAACTTTTTGCTCAAAATCTCAATTTCGGAAAACGTCCCTGGGATGCCTCCAGACGTATAATTTGGCAGAGGGAACCAGTCAGCCCAGCCTGGTATGAATCCAGGCGCGCGGAAAAACCAAAGTAAAATGAGAAGCACAAATGAAAAACATACAATAATCTCTTCTTGCGTCATGTGCCCTAAATCTTGCCAGCTCTTGTCGATGACTTTTCGTACACTTAGTTCCTTCTCCGGATTTGATGTTGAGCGAAAACCAATAAACCAAATGTTCATGTAAATAATCATGCCAACGAGAACCGTAGCCGAAACCGGTAAATTGGCAGCCATCCACTCGCCGTAGTTTAATGTAATTGGACTACTTGGATAATTTGTCGTCCAGATACCCTGTAAAACTACATTAACGGCACTGGCATTAAGAGTCGCTCAAATGGGGTATCCAATAGCATTGTTATGTTAAACAAATCCCGACATTTTCTCGTATATATCACGTTTATGTTGATACGCTCAATTCTTAAAAACGATTTTTAAACTCAATTTTTAACTTTGAGTTAGATGTCCATATCCTCTATAAATTCAGGTCGATAAATTTTGCTCAAAATTTCCCCCGCATTTTGTTTGTATCTCAAAAAGTTTTCGTAATTGGCACCCCGCCCGAGTCCACCAATACTGCATGCATAAGGCACGCACAGCAGTAAGCACGTTTCCAAATCTCTGAATAAAACTAATGGGTAAATGGTCCATACGTCATTTATCGAAACTTACCTGTCTTTTGAACGTGTTTTCCGGGAGTCCGTTTCTAGCAGATTCGTACTTTCCAATTTGTCTGTCAGAGAAAGTTGTTTTAATTCGACTAAGCACAGGAATGTGAATCATAATTTCAATATCACATGCGGAATAGAAGGGCCCGTCACCTCACAAATGTGTAAATGACCAAAGGTTTCAGCCAAATAAGACCCGTATTTCCAGTGTCAATTTATTTTTTCAAAATAAAATGTGTTTTACTTTTGAGTACAGCATTTTCAAACATGCTGCAGTTTGGATTTGTATCTTACAGTCTTTACTCCAATAACCGCTGTTTTTCGTTTGCTATAATTTCTGTATACAGTCCTACCGCCTTTTTCTTTTCAGCCTTTTTCTTGACAAAAACCCTGTTTCTTGACAGATTTTGGGCCCACTGACTCATATGGTCGGTGGCCGTTTTCTTGACAAATTCCCATATCTTGAAAATTTTCTTTAAATCCAGATGTAATTTGTTAAAATTTTATTAACCAGTTTTCACCAAAATATATTTTACTAGTTTTATATTTGAGTGTTTCATATTTTGATACATTTAAATACATTTTTTCAGGAAAAATGTTCCTCAAAACTGTATTTTCACCGTTCACATAGGCGGTTGAACAGTCGGGGTCCCAAATCTTGACACATTGCCNCCGTTTCTTGACAGATTTTAGGCCCTATGACTCATAGGCTATGAGTCATGCGAAAGTGTCAAGAAAAAGGCGATAGGACTGTATCAAAAAAAAATGTTTTTAGATTCCTGCATATAACTGCAGAGGCAATTGGCATTGCCATGGCAGCTGCTGCGGCATTTGGAATCCAAACTGAAAGAAACCAACATGAGACCATAAATCCAACAATCAATCTTCGTTGACTCGTCCCCACAATGCGTAAAACAAAGAGTGCCCAATCGGGGTGTAAATATTGAATCATAGTAATATTTAAGAATAGTATTTTTTAAATATACCTCACGAAGGCCTAATTTTGCAATTTAAATGTGCATTTTAATAATCTTGCATTTTTTGCGTATTACGCTATTAAAGCATACGCGTAAACAGTAACCGATGAAATCTACGACAAACTTACTACTTTAAGTTACTCTAATAGTACCACGACATACCAGTAGACCACTTGGCATACCATATAGTTTTTAAAGGCAATTAAATGATTTTTCGCGCAATTAGCACATGAATATGCTGTATGCTATATTCGATACACCACTTGAGCATTTATCTTGCGGTCAGCTATCTTGCTGAAATATAATAATTTGTCATTTTGTTTACGTACGCAGTTAACGTGCATCCAATTAGTGTGCAGAAGTTGGAGATATAATTGTGCAAGTGGTGTAGTGGAAGATACTTGACAGTGAAAATTTGAAATATTTATAGCCCCTAGTCAATCGTTTATGAAAACCAGAAGATTCAATCGCAACAGCCACCATCAATCCTCCAAGCAAAAGGAAATTTGCATTTTTACTGCAGCTTTTGGCAACATCGCTAGCAGGGGAAATTCCAAATAAAGGATAGAAAACGTACGGTAGTAAGGCAGTCATTGCCAAGGGCAAACATTCTGTTACAAAATATATTCCCATAACTAACAAGCTGTACGCATATCTGGCAACCAATTTTGAATGGAATACTTGACCGTTCGTGGGAGATTGAATATCATCTTCACCATCAACCAACAGTAGAGGCAATAATAATATTGGGGTCTTTTACTGGGTATTATTTCTAGCTAAAACCACACATTTTGACTTAATATAGGTATTTTAAATATTAATGACCAATTTGGCATAAAAAGGATTCAGATTGAAAGCATACTTTTAATTGTGTAGGTAAAACTCAAAGTAAAAAATGTCATATATAATTTCCAAACAAATTTTTTTTTCATGATTATGAAAAAAACTATGTTTAGGACTTAAACTGGGTTAAAGAAGACCAAAGAACAGTTGGCGATATAACATGTTAGAGGAAATTTTTTACCATGAGAAAAAAAACTGATTTTTGTTTTACTATCAAGGCGACAAAGAAAATAATACCCTTCAGGATTGCCACAAAAGATTTGTAGTACAAAAGTATCGGATACATTTCTCTGGAAATGGTATGATTAGCAAGCAAGAAATAACTGAGGTCAAAAAATAAACACTTTCTTTAATTTAAAAAAACAAGCGTTAAACTTTTAGTTTCGAAATTCTCGGAGATTGAAGATATTATGAATATGTTGACGGAGCGGTCCGTCATGTTGTTGACAAATTTTCTCCGAAACTTTCAGACGAAGGTTAATTTTGGTCAATTGTTTTTGTAGTTAATGTTTCATTTTCTTTAACTGCTGCGGGCTCTTGTTGCGGTCCCAACAAAGCCATATGAAACTGTTTCCTAGCAATCGGTTTGAGTTGTTTTTTGTTGTTACGAACTATTTGTATTCACCATTTCGATACCGTAGAACACGAATATGACATCAATTTATATCTACCGGACGTTAGTCTTGTAATATTACATGTTATACAGGGGGGCGCCAAGTAAGGGTAGGTTTCGTGATTTTGAAAACCTACCTTTACTTGGCGTCAACCACATTTTTTCTGAAAAACCTACCCTTACTTGGCGCAAACCTACCCTTACTTGGCGTCAAAATTTTTTTCGAAATTAAACCTACCCTTACTTGGCGCTCCCCTACCCTTACTTGGCGTTCCTACCCTTACTTGGCGTGCCCTTACTTGGCGCCCCCTGTATATGTCACATACAGGCTGTTTTTCATTCCGTATTCAAAATTATTTGGATATCATAGTGATAGGCAAAGCGTGGGTGAGAAAAAAACGAAGAGAGGACTCACGCCCCCGCATACGGAATGAGAAAAACAGACTGTAGGATATAAATTTACTATTGGTACGAAGATATCATTGGTCTCCGTTGACTCGAAAAATTTTTTTGATAGACAAATGTAATACGCGTAAAATAATGATCATTTCTTGAATCATCTTGAAAATGATGTAGAGCCGTATAAAATAGTTTTAAGTTCAATGATTCAGAAGTGCTACATTTTGGGGTGCACCCGGTTATTGACTCCATATATTAAAATCTAATCATAACTTTTATCTAACCCTGGTCGCGATGTAGGTGCCTGAACTGTAGTTCATATTTTTTGAACTCAACCAAGCCATATAACAAAAAAAGATTAACTCGTCCACACTTTAAAATTTTTAACGCGGTTAGAACATCTACATACCTTGCTGTAAAAAAAATCCACAATTTTTCAACGAAAGATAGAGTTTATCATAACAGTTATTCAGAATAAACTAACTCGGAATTACTTATTCGACATAATACTGTGTTTGTCTCCGGGTACTTAATTTTTGTGTGTTTTCTTAAAAGATTTTGCATAATTACAGTATAGATTAATGATGAAACGACGATAATATGTTTTCGTCGAGTCGTTTTTTGTTAACAGAGCAATCAAATATAAAATAATTTATTTCAATCAATTCATGCCGAACTTGCAGTGACAAGCTATTTTATTCGTCAACAATTCATTGAATCATTTGCCCAAATTTTAAAGTCGTTTGAGCGATAGCCAAAAAATAAACTTAACCAGGTATTGTTCATCAGGTTTATCATGACAATTCCAATAAAATTCGGCACAACTCCAGATTTTATCATATCCATTGGCGCCAATTTTCCAGTTCCAAATGCAATTGCATTCGGTGGTGTGGCAGCTAGAATATTCACTTAATTTCGAAGAAAATAATCGTACTTCGTAAATCAGGGATACTGTTGGTTATTATTAATTGAGCACTAATGATTCAACCGACACGTCCGAGGTCAAGTTTTGAAGCTTTCGTGTCGAAAAAGCCGTGTCTAATTACTCCAAGAAATTGTTAAAATCCTACCGAGAATTGCGTAATCTATAATTATCAGCCACTACCTCGCCGATTTTTGGTATACTAATTGGACCTGGTATGAGCAGAATTCGCGTTTAGAGGAAAGTCGGTTATTTACCTGGTAACATAAATGATAACAAACATGACAGCGTTGCAGGCATCATTAGATACAGGGGGTGTATGCACATTTGCTCGGCCATTGCGGCTAAAATTGGCGTAATTAAAGATGCTGCTGCAGTATTTGAGCAAATTTCCGTAAACATGGCAGCAAATATCGAACAAATTAAAGAAATTGACCAGGGCTGAAAACCACCGACAAAAGAGGTCAAAAGTGAAGCGATCCATGTTGAGAATCCTCATTTAGGTTTTGTTTTCTAATTTATAAAATTTTCAAACTTTAATTTTTAAACCTGATGCTTATCGGAATCAAATCTCTATGATATCTTCCACAAAAAGCTGGAGATGACAAAACGGCGATAAATTGTCACAGAATCGTACTTAACACCTGCGCTCCCTTTTTCAATCTCCTGCTGCGCTCCCAAAAGAACCATATGACACGTCTGTTAGAAACTAAAGAGTCTGGCCGCGTTATTATTTCCACTATCAATTATTCCAAGTCTATAAAAACGAAGTTATGGGCTGGGTTTTATAAACTTATCTAAATTATTAGATGTGGTAAATTGTGCGTATAATAAGAGATATAAAAGCATTAAATCCTGTTACTGGATGTAAATTTTCATTTTAAGCGAATTAATAATGCGAATTTAATTTTAACAAGAAATATTCGTCATAAGCATATCAAACAAATACAAAAATTCAAACAAGAACAACACTTATTGATTTCGAGCTATTAGCAAACTAAATGAAAACAGTGCCTTATGGAACTGTCGGGAACGCACAAGTTAAGCCTCAACACAACACTATTAATTAGCATTGCCATTATTTTGTGTAAGTTGGTATATAACTTATATACATAATATAAGTATATATATAATATAAGTGAACCTTTCCTGAAATATTTGAGCCTTCAGCCATCGCAAAGCCACCGCTAATAATAAGAATAACATCCCATGCCACGCCATGCTGAATCTGATGCCATGTTAAAACACTGCGTGAAGGTCCATTTTCTATTTTTCCAGATATCAAACCAGACGGTTCAGCTGGAAGAAGTACAAGCACAATAGCCAAAACGATTGCTATCAAAGTTTTTTGAAATTTAGTAAAAATGTTTGTTGGTTCGAGTTATGATTATGAGATTATGTATGTTACATACAGTATGTATTTTTGTTGTTGTTTTTCCCCAAAACACTTATGTTCCATAAGATAAACACATAAAGCGTGTGAAAAAGTCTAGTAAACGCTCATACGTTATGAATCATACTAAATCTATTATTAGATGTATACTACAATCCGTGTGCCCACTGCGGACATTTTTGTGGCTGAGAAAGCTGTCGGAACGAGCATATGGCCGCATGAGTTAAATACACGTATTAGATATGCAGCATATATGTGAAAGTTATATTTTGCAAGTTAAAACTTGAAATTATTAGACATGTTTCGAACTTTATTAAATGTTCATCATCAGTAATTTGAATGAGCAGCGAAAAAAAAACTAGAAAAACGAAGTAAGAGTAATTTGGCAGCGGGCCTCAATCAGTGCCAAATTACGGGCCCGCTGGTGACGTGAATGTTGACCGATTAATACAGTCACAAGCCATGGTCATGGTCATATGTGTGACCTGTTTGTTAAGATCAGGTTGNGGTTATTTACCTGGTAACATAAATGATAACAAACATGACAGCGTTGCAGGCATCATTAGATACAGGGGGTGTATGCACATTTGCTCGGCCATTGCGGCTAAAATTGGCGTAATTAAAGATGCTGCTGCAGTATTTGAGCAAATTTCCGTAAACATGGCAGCAAATATCGAACAAATTAAAGAAATTGACCAGGGCTGAAAACCACCGACAAAATAAGTCAAAATTGATGCGATCCATGTTGAGAATCCTCATTTAGGTTTTGTTTTCTAATTTATAAAATTATTAAACTTTGATAATTTTTATCGGAATCAAATCTCTATGGTATCTTCCATAAGATAGCTCGAGATGACAAAACGACGATAAATTGTCACATAATCGTACTTAACACCTGCGATCCCTTTTTCAATCTCCTGCTGCGCTCCTAAAATAACCATATGACACTGCTGTTAGAAACTAAAGAGTCTGGCCGTGTTATTATTTCCCATATCAATTACACCGGGTGCGCAGTTATCGGGCGGGTTTTTTTAAAAAGCGGCCAGATAAACCAACAATTTATTAAAGTGGTTTTACAAAGGCGGCGGATAGGCCCATAGGGGGTGTAGTGTTACAAAAAATGAACAAAAAGAGTTCAAAAAATTGTTATTTGGAGTATTTCCGGTAAGTGCGCACTGCGTAGACGGAATAACTACTCAGGGTGCCCGATAACTGCGCAGGGCGCAGGGCGTAGGCGGAAGAGTGAAAAGTTTTTTGTGGAAAAACCCCGCCCGATAGCAGCACGAGCGGGCAAAACCGCCCGATAACTGCGCACCCGGTGTATTCCATTAAGTCTATAATAACGAAGTTATGGGCTGGGTTTTATAAACTTATCTAAATTATTAGATGCGGTAAATTGTGCGTAAATAATAAGAGATATAAACCTGTCACCGGATGTAAATTTTCATTTTAAGCGAATTAATGATCCGTATTTTATTTTAACAAGAAATATTCGTCATAGGCATATCAAACAAATACAAAAATTCAAACAAGAACAACACTAATTGATTTCGAACAATTAGCAAACTAAATGAAAACAGTGCCTTGTGGTGCCATAAGTTATAGCACTGTCGGGAGCGCAAAAGTTAAGCCTCAACACTATAAATAAGCATTTACTTATTATTTTGGTAGAGAAGTGAACCTTTCCTGAAATATTTGAGCCTTCAGCCATCGCAAAGCCACCGCTAATAATAAGAATAACATCCCATGCCACGCCATGCTGAATCTGATGCCATGTTAAAACACTGCGTGAAGGTCCATTTTCTATTTTTCCAGATATCAAACCAGACGGTTCAGCTGGGAGAAGTACAAGCACAATAGCCAAAACGATTGCTATCAAAGTTTTTTGAAATTTAGTAAAAATGTTTGTTGGTTCGAGTTATGATTTTGAGATTATGTATGTTACATACAGTATGTATTTTTGTTGTTGTTTTGTATACTAAAGTCCGTGTGCCCACTGCGGACGTTTTTGTGGCTGAGAAAGCTGTCGGAACGAGCATATGACCGCATGAGTTAAATACACGTATTAGATATGCAGCATATATGTGAAAATACGATAAAAATAACAAAATACATTCAGTAAAAATCACGCTTGTTTATTGAGGGTTATGTATTTATTTTCAAAAAATATGTAAACAACTAAGTAAGTTAAAGGGCGTAACCCACGCCGCGTGGAGACTGTAAACTATAGTAAATTACATAAAATAGTATATATTACATTGTATATTATATAAAAGATGTTGCCGATTTGTTTTCGCGAAAACGTCCCTGGAATACCCCCAGAAGTGTAATTAGGAAAAGGAAACCAATCAGCCCAACCTGGCATGAAACCCGGCGCACGGAAAAACCACAGTAAAATGAGAAGTACAAATGAAATAAGTACAATAATTTCTTCCTGAGTCAAATGGCCTAACTCGTGCCAGTTTTTGTCGATCACTTTTCGTACGGCACCTTCTTTTTCCGGATTTGATGTTGAGCGAAAACCAATAAACCAGATGTTCATATAAAAAACCATACCGACCAGAACAGCAGCGGAAACCGGTAAATTAGCTGCCATCCATTCGCTGTAGTTTAGTGTTATTGGACTCTTTGGATAATTAGTCGTCCAGACACCTTGTAAAACCAGGTTAACGGCACTAGCATTAAGAGTCGCTAAAATGAGGTGTCAAAATTGTCTTTTTATGGTGAAACTATTCTCGATACACAAACAAACTTTAAGTTATAAAATAATATAGCAGCATATGGTTTCTTTTATAGTTATATCAAAAATTGTAAGATGTAAATTTACCCTTGTATGACTTGTTGTGACTACGTTATTACCATTTTTGGTATCAAACTTTGCTCTCTAGCGCCAAAAACGTGTTTTAAGTACATTTGTTTCTTTATGCGCAGTTAGCTCCTTGTTATCCTTCATGAAATTTACAAATATTAATAAAATACTTCAAAAATTCACAATAAATAAACATGAAATCTGTCCAAAAAGACAGTGTTCAAGATGGCACCTCGCCCGAGTCCACCAATACTGCATGCATAAGGCACACATAAAAGCAAACAAGTTTCCAAATTTCTAAATATATTGATTGTGGCAAATTTACCATTTCACTTATACTTACTTTTCTTTCGAGCGCGTCTTTGGGGATTCACTATTAATAAAACAAACACTTTCTGTGTTTTCCACCTGAGAAATTTGTTTTAATTCGGCTCACTATAGGATGTTTATAATTTTCCAAAGAAATCATTCCCAAAACATATCTAAAATCTAAAAAAAATATTGAATTGTCATTATAAAAAATTGGAATTGATGACTAGTTTATGAGATTTATGAATATTGTGTGGACCGAATTCTCATTTTTACATCCTGGACGATAACTGCGGAGGCAATCGGCATTGTCATTGCAGCCGCTGCGGCATTTGGAATCCAAACTGAAAGAAACCAACATGAGACCATAAATCCAACAATCAATCTTCGTTGACTCGTCCCCACAATGCGCAAAACAAAGAGTGCGTTACTGGGCTGCAAATTTGAGATTAGACCTATTGGTACGGTTCGATATTATATGTAACACTTTTGAAGACCACATTTACAATTTCCAGCCCTTTATCAATCGTTTATGAAGTCCAGAGGTTTCAATAGCAACAGCCACCATTAGGCCTCCCAGTAACAGAAAATTAGCGTTTTTGCTATAACTTTTAGCAACATCGCTCGCCGTCGAAATGCCAAACAACGGATAAAAAACATAGGGCAACAGCGCAGTCATTGCCAA
>SCLG01000195.1:200574-216738 GCA_004367875.1 Oikopleura albicans
GGAGTTTCCACCAACGTTTTTAAAATATTCTAGAATGACAGTGTTAAGATTTTCAAATGGGGCAAACAATGATCAGTTCAATTTGCGCGCCACGAACCAGGCTGCCATTTTTTTGATAAAGTAACTTGCTGTATATATATTTTCGATAACTCTAATTTTATGCTAAAAACTTTAACAGATCAGTTTGTTGCTAAAACGAAGATTCGCAATGAGTTCCAACTCCAAGAAACGCCAAGAGATCGCGTACGTACTATCAGAGATCCTTTAAAAATCAATAATTAAATTTAATAATTAAATGTAGAAGGGATACCAAGTCAAATAGTGACTACTTTCTCAATATAATGTATGGTATAATTTATTACATAACAGATGTTATGATGTAGTAAGATGTAGGATCTAACCTACCCGTTTTGATTCCCACCATGGTGCACCAATCATATACAGTTGGTGAGTCACCAATGGTGACGTAACGAGTTGACACTTTCGTTTCCGATTTTTTCGTCAAAAACTGTCAACTTGTTCCACTTGGTCAACTTGTTACGTCACTTTTGCCCCGTTTTGCCTATTTTTGCCCAAAAACTGTCAACTTGTGGGGAACTGTCAACTCGTTACGTCACCAACTGTACCACCTCCTTTTTAAGCTTCGTAACCAACAAATGAAGATTATATATATAATAATTTATCAATTTGAGATATTCGTCCCTAATTGACTTGGCCTAGTCAAGCTTGGTATCAATTGTATAGGACACATCCTTTAAATGTATAGTGTACACCCCCGCGCCGTTATCGGGTCAAAATTCCACTCAAAATATTCTGGCGATCCTGCGCCGTTATCCGGTCAAAATGACGTAGTCGACGAAATTTAATTGATAAACCTAAATTAAGTAAACCGAACTCGTTGGAAGGAGTATTGCAAGATGTTTCTCTTGAAAGCCCGGACGAAGACGAATTCGTCAAACGACTGAGCTGTCCAATAACCTTGAGACGGGTTGATGACGAAAGCTCAGATGAGGAGAGTTTGTCCGTTGAAACTCGACGAATTATGCAACGTCATAACCGTGAAAGAAAATTTTTACGCAGTCTTGGGCCACTTGTACCTTTAAGCACAAAAGGTAAAGAAAATGGGGCTCATACCATATAGTCATATAGACTTTTTTTGTAATCTGCACATGTTGCCATATTTTTCATTCCTTTTCTCCAATTCTCACCATTAATTTTTATCTAATATTTTAAATTATAGATATGGGAGGTACGGCTGAAGATATAAGGAGATCCGATACGGCGGACGGTACCGCGGACCCGGTGGAAACGGCGAGTCCCACGCCTATACGCCGTAAACGTGCCGATACGAGTCTACCAGTTTTTCAAAATAACGAGGAGTACGCAAGTTCATCCTCAGACACCGTTAACCACCCACCATCGTCAATTATCGCGACGTGTGAAAGAAAGACAAAGAAAGAACTCACATTTGGCAATGTGGAAATGGTTGAAATCGACCCAAACGAAAATCAAGAATAGGAAGAATGTACAAATGCACCTATATACTAAAAAAGTACCATTTTTATAAATTTAAAGCTGTATCATAACAACTGTAGCGGTGCCACTTCAAAATTCTGACAGTTAAAAGTATATATACGGAGTCCGTATTACGGATCGTATAATACGGTATAATATACCTCAGCCCCAGGGCCGTTTCATATAAAATACGTAATCCGGGAAAATAATTCTTATTGTGAGAATACGACACGAGCGGAAAAATGAAAGATAAGGGGGTGAAACTAACTTCGAACTAAATTGGAACGTTTTTGGAACTCTGAAGTAAAATAAGTGCAATTAATTTTTCGTCCATTAATTTTCTTGAAAAAGACAAATTCAATCAAAAACGCATTTTCAATCGATAGCACAGTACTATTGATGTATACGCATACATCAATATGGAGATAAAAAAATTCAATTATATCGGTAGTATTTTACCGGTAATCAATACAGAATATCTGCTACCGGTTGTACGGGGTCGATAGTCGTGTATCATTTTATTGTTTTTTAGAAAATTGTATTTATGGTTTTATTAACGTCCATATATATTATTTTTTCTATCTCTTTTTAAAGTGGCATCACACTAACATGTTAAATTGCATTAAAATAGATATTGGAGGATATAAAACCATTTTGTAGTTTTTTAGGGTGTCAATTAAACTACCCCATTATGTACTGGCGCGCTTTGAGCAATCTTAATCTTATGATTTTTAACGCTATTTTGTCCGACCAATGACATCAAAAACGAAAAAATAAAAGAATAAGGAATTGTTCCTTCACCGGTTAACCGAGCGACGTAAAATGTTCTTTCTAAGACTGATCAGTAGTTTGCTAGTTTAGATTTTTGGTTTTCTGGGTACAATCAATTACAATGTAATCTTGATTACATTCCTTACTCCTTTTTCGGATGTTTTTGGTATTCGAAAATAGCGTCCGAAAATGGAGCATCGTCACAAAAAGGATCATCATTATAATAGAATGGCCCCATTTTCGCCGAAAAAAGCGTCCGAAAAAGGACTAAGGACTGTACTGAAATAAAATTGTATATATTTATTTGTTGGGATTCGGAATCGCTTTAAGAATAATACTCTAGGTTGGTGTTCATTGTTATACACCACCTGAGGGGTTATATTACTAACATTGGGTTATCTTACCACTTTTATGACTAAAATGTATCGTGATTTCCAATTATTAAACTTAACGCCTTAGCGAGTTATCTTACAGGGGGTCTGGTTATAAGACAAAAAAATATTTAATGCTACTAGTATACCTAGGACCCCCACGGCGGCGCAACTTTTACCTCGATTTTAATCTTTAACCGCGTGGTTCGCTCAACCGGTTACATTTTTGTACGGTTTTAAATATATTTCGACTAATTAAAGTATGCCGGTTCGAACGATGCCCATATTGATGATTTTTAANATATTTAGAAAAATGTGAGAGAAAAACTGAAAAATCGAAAAACCGGTTTAACTTGAACCGGTCTGTTCGG
This sequence comes from Oikopleura albicans, assembly GCA_004367875.1. NCBI lineage: Eukaryota > Metazoa > Chordata > Appendicularia > Copelata > Oikopleuridae > Oikopleura > Oikopleura albicans. The sequence continues at coordinate 203,603 of SCLG01000195.1, forward strand.
TTGGCTCCAATTTTTTTTTTTACTTTTTATATATCGCATATAAACTACAAGCTGTGAAAGTTTGGGAACGCTCAGGTCTATATTTCTTGTAGGTGTGATCCCAGGTGGGGGTCCTAAGTATACCTTAAGGCTTAAAGCGAAAAGAAACGTTAAGGTCTAAATTTTAGACTCTAAAAGCTCGGTACACAACGATGCTTCATACTAGGGTCAAATATTACATGACACCTTTCCCAACAATCCATAATGAATCGTTTCTAAGCGTAGGTGGAATTACATGTAAATAATTTATGATAGATTAGAGACTAATTGAATACGGGAAACAAGCTGTGTGAAAAAATACGGTAAATAATATATAAAATATTTGATATAATACATTCAGTGTGGCACATTGATAGCGTAACGTACAACCACTAGCGGTAGAGCGTGCACTGGTATTCCACATGTGGTCCATGGAATTATGTATAAAATAAAACGGAAAAATACTGCTTAGACACTCAGTTATTCAACTACGGTGATTCATTTGAACCTAATTGACAACCCGTCTTATAGATCAGAATGAAGCTTTTTTTATTCTCCGTTTTACTGACAATAGTCGCCGGATTTACAATTACAAATAACAAAATGCTCGAACTTGAATTCAATGCTATTCGAAAAGCAAGGATGGAAAACATTAAACTTCGAATTCTTCAGGCCGCACGACGCAATAAACAGTACCGAGGTCGAAGGGCCAGCTTATGATTTTATGTGGCTTTCATTTGCCTTGACCTTATAGTCTTAAGTGCTATTAGCATCTGGCAAAAAATCCACTGGACATTCCGAAAAAACACTGGCCTATAGCTCGGGACCATCATAAAAAAAAACTTGCTGCTAACTCATTTTATTTTGTTCAACTGATCGAATTGTCGAAATAAATATTTTGTTCATTAATATCAAAAATAATTGTTTAATATTCATTGTCATTTTAGTTGCTATTTTAAGCAAGACTATAATTTTTAGGATAGACCAGTTGTACGGTTATCGTTCGCAAACCATGGCGAAAATGACGAAAGATAACTGAAAATAGGCTCAAAAATGAAAGATAAACGTACATTGTGTAGGCGTATGGTTGAAATTGCGTAGGCGATGAAAGATAACTGCAAATAGGCATTATGTTACATAATTTATCTAACATGCGCATATTGCGCAATACGTGTTTTTTCTACGAAATGATAACTGATAACTGAAACAGGCACTACGTAACTACAAAGTATTGCGAATTACGTGTTTTTTCAACAAAATGAAAGATAACTGAAAACAGGCATTACTTAACTCGAAAGTATTGCGAAAAACGTTTTTTATAAAACCTGTATCATTATGCCTTCAAATCGAAAGTTGGGTTGGGCCACAACAATAAAAAAATCCCTCCATTCTCGTTACCGTTTAATCAAATACACTCCCTGTGCGTATAATAATTAATAATTATATTAATAAATCTCGTACGATGTTTTCCGTGTTAAAATAAGCGTGTTAGAAAAATTCCGTGTTGAAAAGTGGGTCTCAAGATTTTTCGCCAAAAGGCTTCTCAAAAAAATGACTTGACCTTATAACGGTTCAAATGGCTGACCTTATAACCATCTTGCCGTGTAAGCATACATTTAGTTTTTCCCAGACCTTATCCGCCCTCTTCTAGCATATTCTAAAAGTCCACTATCAAAAAATACTTGTTTGTCTAGCCTTGACTACCGAGGATCCAATACAATTATATCGTCAATATCTTGAAACTTTCGCATGAGTTATAGGCTATGACTCATAGGGCCTAAAATTTGTCAATATATGAGAAAATTTTCTCGATTAGGGGCACAAATAGACCACTTGCACACGTCATCATAACTCATCGGGCTGGAAAGATATGGGCGATACAACTGTCGAAATAATTTTTTGACCGGTGATGTGGATCTGGAAAGATCAGCCGTTATAACCTAGAACTTATAGGCTATAAGTTACAGCTGTTGTCGAGCCTTGCCTACGTTACAAGGTCCACATTTGGGTTGCAAATAATCGAAATAATCGAACGGTTTCCATGGACATCGAACTAATAGATGCACGATATATTCGAGATGAATCGAACACAGTGCTATACGAAAAGTGGAAAAATATTAGCTTGGAAAAATATGACATAAAATATATGATATCCATTTAGTGTTGCAAATTAATATTGTAACTCAGAACCACCAGGGGCCGTGCACTGGTAAATATCATGTGGTTCGATAAAAATTGTTTATAAAAAACGGAAAACAGCGATTAAACATTCACTTAGTCATTCAACTAAAGTGGTTCATTTGAAGCTAATCGACAACAGTCTTATAGGTTAAAATGAAGTTTTTGTTCGCCATTTTACTTTCCCTCGTTGCTGGATTTACAATTACAAACAACAAGATGATCGAGCTGGAATTCATTGCCATTCGAAAAGCACAAATGGAAAGTATTAAAATGCGAATTCTCCAGGAGGTAACCCGTCGACACAATAGAAATGGACGCCGAACTCATCGATTTTTTTCATAGGAGCCTGTTTTTGTTTGCCTGGACCTAATAGGTATCTAGCAAAAAACAAAAAACGAAAAATGATGTCCTGCAAAAGACCGAATATTTGTTTTGCTGTCACTAAATTCTTTCGAAATTGTCGACATAAATATGTTATTCCTAATAAACTATTAGTAGAGTCGCTCAAGCGAACTTTTACTGGAATTTACAAAATCAAAAAAATCATGTCTTTTTGCTTTCCCAAGGAACACCAAAGACCTCCAAAAGATCTTTTACCAGAAAATAATTTACAGATTCTGAGCTACTTAATTCCTAAAGGAAAATTTGGTGCAAGTGATTAGCCACGCGGTTGAACTTGATTTTTAGTATTGTAAATTAGATCATTATGATAATATCTGATATATTCGCAATGTTTCAAAAAGTTGATTTACAAAAAAAGAAAAAATATCATTGATTTTTTAATTCGCCCGTGAGCGCTTGAAACCTCCAGCTCTAGAATTTGTTTGATACTGCGTTAGAGCCTTATCTGTAAAGTTGTGTCCACCCTAAATATTAGTAATAATCATTGTATAGGGGTGGTCATGGTTGGACTCCTTGAAAGCATTAACCGTCATGCGGCATGGCTCATGCCTAGAATCGCCCTGCTCATGCCCCACCGTATCCACATCTCAGACATCATGTGACATCTGGGTACCTCTTATTTCATTATTACTGCAAAACCACAGGGCCGATTTGGATACTTTCCAAGTTAAAAAAACATAGAAGCCTGATTCGTCTTCTTAAATATTAATAAATGCAGTACATGCTTTGTTGGTTATAAGGTCAAGGTAGGAAAAACTGACTTGACACTATAGCAGTCAAAATGGCTGTCCTTTTGGCTCCTATATTTTTGTAGTTTTCAAAACTTAGTAGGGGATTTTCCTGCCATGAATATCGCCAATTAAATAATAAAAAACAAATATTGATGTAATTCAGATTTGCACTCATTCATTTGGAAACACCGCCAACGAACAAATGATCAATCGGAAAATAGCTTATTTAAATCGCGTTTTTTGGGTTTAATATTTACAATTTCGCTAATTATAAAGGCGCAGTCGGATTTGGTCGAATGCAGAAAAGGTCGAAGCCCTGAAAAGGTCGAAACCTGAAAAGGCGGAAAACCCGAAAAGTCCAAAACTGAAAACCTCGAACTCGACCTATTCAGGTCTCCCCTTTTCCGCCATTTTTGACCTTTTCTTTTTCGACCTTTTCAGGGCTTCGACCTTTTCTGCATTCGACCAAATCCGACTGCGCCATTATAAAACTAGCCTATTTATTGACTGTTGTTGCCCAATGAACTTCATGCCCAAACGAAAAGTCTGAACTTCACCAGAATAATATTTTTTGTTGAACTATATTTATTCAGCGAATCAATGAGCTTAAAATATAAGTTAATGTAAAATAAAAAGTCAAAAATAAGAAAAAAAGAGAGAAAGAGTAATGGCTTATAGGAATCAACGGTACAACACAACAGAAAAAAGTTTCTAAATCCCGCACGTGTATCCCAAATTTAAGTCATTGCAGGATAAAAAAAATAACAATTAAAAAAATATAAAATATAACTAGCACAACTCTGAGTTAATTAGTGCAATTCAAAGAAGCTAAGGTAAGCAACATTTCTCTGCTGTTGGGTAGAATGGGTAACGTAGAATGTGCCCCTTAATTGAAAAAAGTCTATTAAATAGGTAAATCGAAGATGTACACCAAACTCGCACTGATAAACTTTTAATTGTTCTTCTTGTGGGGGAGGGGCTTAGTTTGTTTTCTTTGCATGAAAATATGAATCAAAATAACCCACAATTAGGCACGGTTTGAAACAATTTTTAATCATAAATATAAACGTCATATGATAGGCTGTACGAGTTGAATCCTGCCCAACTATATACAGGGGGGTCTGGTTATAAGGCCAAGCTCGAAAAAAAATGACTTGACCTTAATGCACTCCAAAAAAATGACTTGACCTTATAACCTACCAGAAATTTTTCTCCATAATAAGACCTCCATAAAAAGTGAAAAAGGACATGATTTATCTTGAAAAAAAAATGACTTGACCTTAGTGCAAAAAAGATGATTTGACCTTATACCAGACACCCTGTATAATATATTAATTAAATAAGATTAAATATATTGTATTGTAATTTTTTGTTACAGAATTGTTTAAGAACAAAATGAAACATTTTGTTAAATTTAAATTTTATGTTCTATTTTTTTATATATATAAAGTTAATTTATCTCGTATAACGTGGATTTCATCTGAATGCACATAGCCTACGCAAGCTTTGCGCAGATGTGGAATTAAATAATATTGAATCAGAATTATTTCATTCCGCATATGCGCAAATTGTGCGTTTTTTAAAAACCCCATTACAGAGCATTGAATTCAACAATGAAACAAAACAAAAAGAGCATTTTTAACGCGACATTTTAATGAAATCCACGTTGATGTAAGCTGGAATTTATGTTATTCTTGTTGATATTCTACATTTATTCAATTACATGTATGTTGAACAAAAACGTGTCTTGTCGAATTGCGACCCTAGAAATTAGGTTTTGAATTTTCATACAACAAAAAATGTAATAAATTCTCAAATTGAAAATAGACTATATTTTAATTTCTTTTGAAAATCCTCAATTTTCAACACTAACAGCCTACTTTATAATCAAGATCGTTAATGACATGAGTTATATTTAACCACCCTTTATTTAAATTGAACTAAATAAACATGATTCTGTAAAAAGGAAAAAAAATGTTTTAATAAACCTATTAAATGTGTAAATAATCCGTTATGGCAAAAATAAATTATTTCCCTATTACAGCAACGACTCCCGTACCCCCGTTCTTTAGTTATTACCGTTAAAAAGACAGTGGATTTTACTTTTTTTGTATCAGATGCAGTCTAACAGACAGAAAAATATATATTGAAGAAACTGTTTTCCTTATTTGTTTTTTCGAAATAAAATATTATTTAAAATCGGCCTCATAAAAAACGCATTTTGTTCGGCGTTGACATTATTGGCCACTTGTTGGCCCAATCTCATCACCACGGTGATGCAATAAAAATGGCACCGTAATTTTTGAAACATTCATTCAAGTCAAAGACAATTTTCGGCATTAATGAAAAACCTTAATAAATACAGTTTGCGCACGCTTTTTATGGACATGAAATTTTCCACCTTTGTACTGTAGTTAAAATGATTTTTTACTTTAACTAATGCGATCCTGGCTCTTAAAAATTGTCTTATGGCTATCAGGAGAATGTTTTCACATAAATGGAACGAGTTCATTTGCAAGAAGTTGTTTCAAATTAATTTGCACCGTTTTTAACCCCTCATTTTATTTGAGGCACGGCTTAAAACAAATTTAGCCCGGTTTTTGTTAAAAGGCTTATTTAACAATCCATTTCTTTTGAAAACCAAAAGCTGACCGGTATGGAAGGACCTTACACAGCTGCATTCATTTTTGCGAAAATAAAATATGTTGAATCAACAGTCACCTTTTATATGAAACGTACTGGTTACTGCCTTTAGACCGGATATTTATAACTAACGTACCTTACGGTGAGGAATAAAAACGGCGTTAATTATATCAGAACGGTACGGTCGATATTTTTACAAAAATAAACCCACCACAGCTCAAAATATAGTCACTAAACGTTTTTGCCAAATAATTTAAGATTTGAATACAAAAAAGATCAAATCGTTAGGACTTCCGATTTTTCGGGATACTTTTTGGACATCCTTTTTTAGTAAAAATTGTAAGGTATGTTTTGGTAGCACACAACGCGAATTGTCTTTTATTTATTGTTTGCGGTTAATTTTACCCCAAAAGTTTTGCGTGTCTCGCTTTATGATTGCGTGTGTTAGTTCAGATTGAAGCAAAAAACGATAAATTAAATACAATACGGTACCGTTATTGTCAGTACTTTTTCACGAAATCAATGATAATAAAAGTAAAATCAACTAAATCGAAATGAGCAAACAAATTCTAGCAAGAAAGAGTCCTGGAATCAATTTCTCAGTTAACCGAATCCTTTTTAAATGAAACTCATTCATGATACCTTCAGAAATCACATGAAATGAACTAAATCTATAAAATGTAAACAAATCGACCGTGCCATCTTAAAACATGATTTTCAAGAAATTAATCATCCTGCTAAATGAACCGGTGCCACATACACGCGTTTAAACGGCAAAATGCAAAAATGACGCAATTCCCGTTTTTTCCCAACAAATTTTCAAGACAAAGTAATTTTAAATCGGTTTATAGTGACTAGTGTCCTATAATCTGTTTGCAAAACGAAACACACATATTTTTGCACTATCTTAAGAAAAAATCTGGCAATAAAAAACTAACGAAATTGAAAAGGGTTTTATGTATGCACGAACAAAAAAAGACCGGAAATAAATTAGAATTTCGGTGTCCGTTTTTATGATACATTTCACAGCAAAAACAAGCTAATGGAAATGCACTTAAAAGGCGCCGCAACTATAATTTTTTTTTNGGGTGTCAAATTACAATTTGCTTGAAATGGGCCTTTATGGTACTCATTCGATCTGATTTGTCACGGCGATCACGACTAAGCTATTTTAAAATTCTGAAACATGAAATTTGACCCCTTTTCGCCATTTTAAACAAAAACTGGGTCAAATTACCACTTGTTTGAAATGGGCCGTTATAGTTCTCCTTCGGTGCACTTTTTCACGGGGGTTACTAATATACTATTTTAAAATCTTCAAACTTAAAATTTGACCCTTTGTTAGGCCAAAAAGGGGTCACATTACAAAATTGTCCAACGGGGACGGGGGACCCCTTAATCGAAAAGATTTATACCAGTCATTCCGAATATGAACCCAGAAAATTCGAAAAATTTAAATTTGACCCTTTCTAGGGCCAAAAAAGGGTCAAATTAAAAAAAATATTCTGGGTTCGGGGAACCCCTTGTTCTGAAGGGTTTTGATTAATGACCCTGATAGATTACCAAATGCTTCGCGGGCGCATAGGATGTAATGACCCTATTGGATTACCGAATAGCCCGCAAAGCGGCGCTAGATAGTTAGTTAGCCTAAGGGTCAAATTTCAAGTTTGAAGATTTTAAAATAGCATATTAGTAATCCCCGTGAAAAAGTGCATCTAAGGAGCACTATAACGGCCTATTTCAAGGAAGTCGTAATTTGACCCTTTTTTTTGGCAAAAAAGAGGCCAAAAAGGGGTCAAATTACAGGTTTCATTATTTTTAGTTAGCATGTTCCTAATCGTCGTCAATAATGTGGTCAAATGAGAACCATAATAGCTCATTTCAAGCAATTGGTAATTTGACCCCATTTTTGTTGAAAATGGCCAAAAAGAGGTCAAATTTTAAATATCAAATAATCATCGCGTCCTATCTAGCCCCTCTTCCGGGCCCATTCGGTAGCCCAATAGAGTCATCGCATCCTATCAAGCTCCGCTTCGATTAAGGGGTTCCCCGTCCCCGTAGGACAATTTTATAATGTGACCCCTTTTTGGCCTATGAAAGGGTCAAATTTCAAATTTGAAGATTTTAAAATAGTACACCACTTGCGTAGTTATGTTGCCGAAGTATTTGCGAAAAACGGCAACATAACTACGCAGGGCGTAGGCGGAAAGTAAAATTATCAAAAAATTGCGCAATATTTTTTAAAATGTTGACTGATAAAATTGAAACTTTAGAAAGTGAGTGATGCGTTGTGATTATAGTCAAAATTTTCAACCAAATTATGTTTAACGATTTTATAGAAGATTGTAGGCTACCATCATGTACAAATTAGAGATTAAAAAACAAGTGAACCCTAAGAAATTTTCAGAAAATGTATGAACATTTTTATTAATTTCAAATTTGGTTCCAATTTTGAAAAATCAAATTTCTAGAATTCAATCTATTGGCTAGCCCAATGAAAACGGCAACATAACTGCGCAGACAGGAAAAAATGGCAGCATAACTGCGCAGGCAGAAAAAACGGCAACATAACTGCGCAGTGTGTAGGCGGGTTTGCTTAAATGTATATGCCGAAATTTCGCAAAAAAATGACGAAATATTACGAAAATATGACGAAATATTACAAATCGGCAACATAACTGCGCAAGTGGTGTATATTAGTAATCCCCGTGAAAAAGTGCACCGAAGAAGAACTATAACGGCCCATTTNGTGCCATCTTAAAACATGATTTTCAAGAAATTAATCATCCTGCTAAATGAACCGGTGCCACATACACGCGTTTAAACGGCAAAATGCAAAAATGACGCAATTCCCGTTTTTTCCCAACAAATTTTCAAGACAAAGTAATTTTAAATCGGTTTATAGTGACTAGTGTCCTATAATCTGTTTGCAAAACGAAACACACATATTTTTGCACTATCTTAAGAAAAAATCTGGCAATAAAAAACTAACGAAATTGAAAAGGGTTTTATGTATGCACGAACAAAAAAAGACCGGAAATAAATTAGAATTTCGGTGTCCGTTTTTATGATACATTTCACAGCAAAAACAAGCTAATGGAAATGCACTTAAAAGGCGCCGCAACTATAATTTTTTTTTGTCCAATTTTATATCTATTGCTAAAATTCAAGACCAATTGTCCTAAATTGTCGGCTAAAAACATTGATTTTACCACACCTCTCGCCAGCCCGTACCGGTATAGTTTCATAATAGAAATTATTGGATAGAAGTACACCACATTTGTCTTTAGTTTACCGCTAATTCCAGGCAAAAAATGTTAAACTAACGCACAAATGGTGAGTCTATCCAGTAGAAGTTTNTAACCACCACCTCGTGTGGGTCAATCCAATCGATTATATATTCTAAATGTTTGAAAACGGATGGATATATTGGGTCGAAAAAATTATAAACGTATTGTTTGATAAACTGAGCTTTTTAAATTAATTTTGACAAGAAAACCGCCCTACATGTGCGCATTGTTACAAACCTATCTTAGGGCAATGGCATATGTGATATGTCTTTATAGAGGTAGCTTTGTATGAAAATATCATTTGTGTAATATAGTTAGAAGATTATTTTTGTTTTATCTTTATTAACTTGGGTGACAATTCACCAGTAAATAAAAAAATAGATAACAATCTTCTCCATGGCCCCATATCTTGAGCTAAAGCTTGCATTTTTTTGTGGTCTCCCGTACCATGGGAGTTATTTTTAAACCGACCATAATCGAGTAAATGATATTTTAACAAAATATCCTTCAGCTAGCAATACTCTATATTCCATTTTATAATCGGTGATTATTGAATTGACTGTAACTGACTCTACTGAATGAAAGAAATTGCTATTTTAGCAGTTGAGAAACTTATCTTGTTTCTACTAAACTTTTGACCCTACGGTGTGGTCCAATAATTAATCAGGCAGAGCAAATTTTTACACGCACTTTTTTATGCTGAGACAATGTAAAACCGCGTGAGAAAATTAACCCAGCCAGATTGATTGTTGGACCACACGGTATAAATGAGTAAGATGGTCTAATAATAAGTGATAAATATCTATTTCGACTTCATCATTCGTTTCAAGAAAGTAAAATATGTCAGCACTAGGTTATTTGGGAGAACGAATCGCGAAAAATAGGCTCGAAATGGATTATTTAAAGTTTTATAAACCGAATGATGAAGTGGAAAGCGGTANCTGACTCTACTGAATGAAAGAAATTGCTACAGTCCTTAACCATTTATCGGACGTTTTTGGTTCTCGAAACTAGCGTCCGATAAATGAGCATCGTCACAAAAGAGGTCATTTTTTTATTAGAATGACCCCATTTTGGCCAAAAAAGCGTCCGATAAATGAGTAAGCGTCCGATAAATGAGCGTCCGATAAATGGTGAAGGACTGTATTTTAGCAGTTGAGAAATTTATCTTGTTTCTACTAAACTTTTGACCCTACGGTGTGGTCCAATAATTAATCAGGCAGAGCAAATTTTTACACGCACTTTTTTATGCTGAGACAATGTAAAACTGCGTGAGAAAATTAACCCAGCCTGATTGATTGTTGGACCACACGGTATAAATGAGTAAGATGGTCTAATAATAAGTGATAAATATCTATTTCGACTTCATCATTCGTTTCAAGTAAGCAAAATATGTCAGCACTAGGTTATTTGGGAGAACGAATCGCGAAAAATAGGCTCGAAATGGATTATTTAAAGTTTTATAAACCGAATGATGAAGTGGAAAGCGGTAGTTATCTTTTTATATTCCCTTTTTCAAAGATATAGGATTGTATTTTAGAAAAAAAACGGAGAAATTTTCATATGCAGCATAAAAACATCATTTTTAATTAAATAAAAATGCTGAAGATTTGCGTATCATAAGTTTCCTTCATGAATTTTCTAAAAAATCTATAAAACTCCATATTAGGTCAAGAATGTACCCGATAAAATTGACCTTGATTGGCACAAAATGAACATCCAAAAAAAATAATTTGAAACTAAGGAGACGCGAGATAGAAGAATATTTTTGTTTTACTATGAGAAGGTCAATGATTGAATAGTTGAATATTTAAGTAATTTTTTTCTTCAAGAGTGAAAGGAGAGTGTGAGAAAAAAAAATATTTATATTTTTATAGTCGAGTTCCTTTGGACGCCAGGAGAAGATCTTCTTCGTCGTCGGCGGTTCCATTTTCACCGACGCGCACTGCTTTCGACAACCGATATCGACGGACCCTGAACAAAAGTACTCATTTTTGGCTTTTTTTATTTTATTTGCCGAAGTAAAAAAGTAAATTGTCAGAAAGACGACGCTTGAAATCTATATTAACAGAGAGTGCATATGCTATAGCTATAGCTATCACAGACCTATCTGTCTATCTATTCTTGTGTTATACTGTGTGGTCCAACAGTAAATCAGCCATGGCAAATTTCCGCACGCATTTTTATATTGTTTCAGCATAAAAAGTGCGTGTAAAAATTTGCTCTGTCTCATTTATCGTTAGATCACACCGTATAATGTACACGAATATTTTTTTTTGGAAATGAGATTAACAAAGGGAGAAAAAAATTTTGCCCCACTTTCATGAAATGATACTGTTATCAGAAAATTATTACTATTCAGAGATAATTTAAAAAACCCGGACCGTATAAGACTGTCAAACAAACTTTCATATAGTTCAAAATAACATTTCAAATAACAACACTTTAAAAAAATGAACTATTATTAGCTGCCACCGTTTGTGAAAATACGGCACGGGGTTAATATACAAATCTTAATAGGAGATTTTAAGTTTCAAAGACATGTGTCTTAACCGAAAACCTCATAATATATGAGTCATAAAGTCTATATAATATAGACTATATTATATAGAAATATATGATATAGATCTTAGCACGAAAAAAAGTTTTTGTCGCTCTCTGACAATTTCTGTTTTTTCCTGTGTCAATCATGCATGGTAAGTTACCAGTGCACTGCAGTGGTAACTTAATTCTTCTTGTGGTGTTATATATATATAACTTTCATTTGACAGTCGCCAACTTAATTATTCGACTTGGTTAGCCTAATATTATTTATATCATAAGTAAATTATATTGATATAATTATGTAACTTATATCAAATAAGGATCCACTAGATGTGAAAATTTATGAATTTGCCTCAAGTTGGACTCGAAAATTTGAATTGTGTCACGAAATCAGACATGGGCATTTTTTAGTTTGAGATCACAAGATTGGGTAGCCCCAGAGTAAGGGCTAAGTTTAAAAACAACGAATCTCTGATACAAAAGTACCCATCTCTGACATGAAATCTTACTAAAACACGATTACACAATTGCTATTTTTCCCGAGGAAAAAATAAACGGACTGTTATACACTACACAAAGATAGAATTGAAAAAACTCTGTAACTGCCGTGCTGTACAAGTTTATGTTTTATCTGGTGACCTGTATTTTATACAGTTTCACAGTGTATAACTTATACAGGTCACAAGATAAAACACATACTTGTACAGCACGGCGTGTACAGCGTTTTTTAAATTGTATATTTGTCTTCGAATTTTTGTTGTCCTAAATACAAGGCTCAAAACAAAAGCAAAAAAAAAAAAATTCACTCAGTGCGTTGGTCCCGTGATTTATTTTATTCCTTTACTCACGGGATTTCCCATTAACGAAAATCTTAGATGTTACGTTAAATTTATCCAATCGCGCTTAAGTCAACAAATCTTTTCGTTCATATTTATACACTTCATATCTTTTCGTTCATATTTATACACTTTAGTGTTAACTTGAGCGCTTGTTTAGTTATTTGCATTTCACAAACAAACTAATTAAAACAAAAAAAACTTCATGCGATATCGCCTGATAGTAAGACTTCATAGGACCCCGCAAAATTAGTCAACCATTAAACGCAGCGGAAAATATAATAACTTACTCGACTCGGTCTGAGTCGGTATAAAGTACAAACTGAATAACGTCTTGTAATGTAATCCGATGAAAATGAAATTGGTCGCAAAACGTTCGACAAATTCCTCTTCCTTCATATAATTCGTTATTGGATGTTACTCAGTTTGTGCTTTGAACAAATTCAAACCGTGCAGATTAAAACCTCTGGTTTTAAAACTATTAGAATATA
>SCLG01000195.1:222017-232970 GCA_004367875.1 Oikopleura albicans
TCGCGGCGCCTCTGTGAAAAATAAAAATCCAATCAATATCCAATACGAGACGAATAAAATGGTGGGCAAATGAGACATAACCTGTAGGGCACAGACCTTTACTAGTTTCAGTTAATTCAGGTTTTCGAAGTTGGCCGGGTCCATCGCCGAGGGACAAACCTGGTTGGTGATCTGTATTGGCTTCTTCCACCTTTTCCATTCCGGTTCCAACGCCTGCGGTGTCACGTTCAGCACTAAAGTAGTTTTTTACTAACAGAAACCGCAACGGCTCCATATGGGTTAATATAAACTGAAATTCTTATAAGGGCGTGAATTTTTATTTACGTGCAAAATAATAAGACTTTACCGGCAGCTAATAGTAGTGGCAGTGGAACCGCTACCGTTGACTTTTTCCCAGTCGTAGGCGTCGTTTTCCTTCACATTTTTGCGTATCGTGGCAGATTCAAGCAGCGTCAGAAGAAAATCATAATCGGGCTAAAAATGTTTTTCACGTAAGCAGTAACAAAATTTGTATTTCGAACTTTTAACGACAGTCGAAGTTGAAAATGAACCCGAAAAAACATATTCTCAATGAATAGAAATTCCCATTCACAAACTCAACATTCATATATTGCAACTCCTTATTTTTACTTTGAAACATGAATCCCGATACGCTCATCGTCTAAGCAATGAGTAACTTGTCTAATCGGGTACTCAGTTGAAATTCTGAATTGTCAATTCAGCGTTATTAATTTCAAATTGTCGAGAAGTCATTGAGAATATGTTTTGGGTTCATTTTCAACTTCGACTGTCCTTATACTTTGTTGGCAAAATAAAAACCTACCGTATCATTGTAGGTAAGTGTTTGAATGTGGCGAAGGAAGGGCTCAAACTCGCAGGGGACGCGGTCGTGTTTGAGTAAGTCGTCATGATTAAACGTGCGTTTAATCTGTCCGACTTGATCCTTGTCCTTAATCTTCCGCCACGGCAGTTGACCCTGAAGGAACTCAATGAGCATATAGAACAGGGACCATAAATCATCATGACGTCCCATTTCCCGGTTGTCATGGGCGTTGACCGATGCGTACCGGACTGTAGCAGTTTTTATATTATGGCCACCCCTAGGACATATCATATGTCACATATGAGACCCGCAATATTAAGTTAAAGATAATTGCAATATTTTTCTCATCCATCAAAATTTACAGCGTTTGTCAAACGCCGTTTGAGAGTCTCAAATTTGGACTCAAACTTTGAGTCGGAAAGATTTTTTCGGGGTACAGGGGGAACCACATTAAATCACTTATCCATTGGATAATATGAGTATAAATTATACCGTATAATAATGGTTATTAATTATACAATCGTTGATCAAATAACGAAAGACCATTATACACCACCTGACGGGTTATATTACCACCAGTAATGTTACCAAGATTGGATGCAAGTAAAATCGGCACTGACAGAACCAGTATGATATCTGAATGCTCCAAAACAGAATCAAAGGCCAAATTTCATTATAAGGATTTCTTCATACCGTTTTTTCATTATAAACAAAGTATCTTTTCGACATGATACTAATTCCTTCAGTGCTAAAAAATCCTACAATAATTTTTAATATTACGGGTAAGATATCGCCCCATTTAAGGTTGCTTTAATATAAAAACTGCCTGTACCGCGGAAACCGGCGACGGCGCGCGGCTGTCGAACGTCGCCGGATGCCGTCACGTACTGCCGCGCTAAGCCATAGTCAAGCNCTTCCGGTCCCGAATTAAAAAATCGCTCTCGGTCAAACACTGCAAAATTCAATTTTCTATTGGACACAAAAATTATTATTGAATTATCATTAAAGCTGCGGCCGGCAGATGTCGCCCCAGTTTTGGGTTGCCTTAAAAAAAAACTACCATATACCGTTTTTTCATTATAAAGAAAGTATCTTTTCGACATGATACTAATTCCTTCAGTGCTAAAAAATCCTACAATAATTTTTAATATTACGGGTAAGATATCGCCCCATTTAAGGTTGCTTTAAAATAAAAACTGCCTGTACCGCGGAAGCCGGCGACGGCGCGCGGCTGTCGAACGTCGCCGGATGCCGTCACGTACTGCCGCGCCAAGCCATAGTCAAGCATGAAGACATTTCGCGGGCGCGTCGAATTGGCCAGGCCCATCGCGAAATTCGACGGTTTAATGTCGCGATGAAGAAAGCCGACTTCGTGAATGTCGCGAATCGCCTGCAGAATGTGCTTGCCCAGCCGCAGCGTCGTTGACAGCGAAAAGATTCCTGAAGATATTTTACCTAACGGTGATAATACGCACAAAAATATGTTTTTTGTGGGTCAACTAGGTTTCCAAATTTGGTGTTTCCCCCCACTTGGTGTTTTTTTCTTCAAACAAAAAAAGTTATCAACTTTAATACAATTTTTACAAGTATGGTGTAAGTTGTCATGCACTAAAATGGTTTATGCGTGGGTTGCAGATCTGAAAAAAAAAATGTTATTTCAAATGTAAAAAATTATAGGATATTAGGACCCAAAAATTATGTTTTCAAATTGAAAAAAAAAACGATTTATAAATTATGTATGCTCGAATTATTTTAACATAGTTAGGTGATGATTGATATTTTTCGTCTCTACTTTTCGTAACTTTTCTTAGAGTTGAATACCCAGGACTCCTTAGTTCCCCTAGGGGCTAATATCCGTAAAATGACAAACTCACCCCGCGGTTGAGCTCGCCTAAGTTCGGCAAGTGATTTTCCAACGAGGCTCATCACGATATAATTGAATCGCTCATCACGCCCACATCCATAGAACTTGCAGACGTGCTGGGAATGATGTTGAAGTGCTTTCAGCACAGCCACTTCCATCTTCAGCACCTAAAACAAACATTACTATAGTAATAAAAATATTTCTAGACCCTTTTGCAACCCGAACGTAAGGAAAATGGGTCAGCGGGGTGAGAGAGCTCTTCAAAAAAAATTTAATCTAAAAAACGTAAAAAGACGTGACTAAAAACATTTAACAACCCATCATGCTTTTGATTTGACCTTATAAAACCTTATAGCGTTAGTTTTTACCGGCTAACTTCCGACACATCCGAGTCGAAGTAAAAAATAGTACGATTATCAAACAAAGTGTAAATCTGGGTTCCAAAAATCCGTTTTGCAATAATTTAACTAACAGATGTCCTTTCTAACAAAGGGTATGAAGTTCATAAGTTATGAACGATTCTTAAACTGAGCTTACTGACCTGCTTGGATTGTTTGGATGATTCGACTTTGATAGCGACTGGCTCCTCAGTGTCGATAATTTTCGCGCCATAAATTTCGCCAAAACCCCCACCACCGATTTTTTTGGTGATTTTCCATTTGTCTAAAAGTGATGTGTTATGCAGAATGGCAGGGAAACTACCGCTAGTGCTAGTGAAGGTCTACACTAGTAGGATGAAATTTCATTTTGAGAATTTAAAAATATCACATTCGTGATGGCCGTGAAAAATCAGATTGAATAAGTACAATTACAGCTCATTTCAACCAAGTTGTAACTGACCCAAAAATTGAATAAGCGACCTATATTTACTATACAGGCCATTTTCAACCCGTTTTAATTCAAAAAGCTCTTTTGTAATTAGAGAAACGGATAATTTTGTTATAGGAAAAAAAACTCGGAAATTTACCATGGTGTAGTTTCCGATTGGGTCATCTTTAGGTCTATGACGAGGGCACGTACCGTACCTTCAGGATCATTTTAAGTCATCATACGTGTCTGTGGAGTATGTGGTATTCTCGAACATTAATGGAAGGGCCAGAGTAAAATTTCGTCAATATACACATGTATGTCAAATATCAATTTTTTCTCAAATTTTGACAAATACTAAATTAATGTTTTTTTTTCTAGATCTAGTCGAAAATTTATTTATTTATTTATAAAAATTATTTATTTGATTAACGATTCAGAGAATAATTTATCGGCACTGCCGATTCGGCAGGTTAAATCTTGAAAAAACAGAGTCCTTAATCTTAGCGTTCCCGACCATCGCATCCCTATTAGGGGATTCCGTAATGGCGTGAACTGTCATAAAGTGCTCATTCATGGAATAATTTGTTACCAAAAAAGTGACGCTAATAATACTCATCTCAATCTCTATTTTATGAAATAATTCCATTAAGAAATAATAAACAAATTACCTTTTATGATTGCGCCGGCGAAGAGGAGGTCTTCAGCCTTTTCCTCTTCGGTTTTGACAGCCATTTTTTTGGGTTTTGCTGCGACCCGTTTGGGTTTTGGCTGATCGGCGATGTTGTCAAATATTCACGCACATTGGTCAAGGGGTTAAATTGGGCAGCGATTTTTGTGTTTTTTTCGGTTTCTCTAATTTATACGGAAAAACAAATCACTTCTCTCCTTCCAACTCTATTCCAACTCGAATCACAAGAGAAAAAAAAAGAGAAATAATGTCAATTCTCAATTTTTTTTATCTCTGCACCATAATTTGTTATTGTAATTTCTAAAATAAACACATGTTCTAGAAAATTATTGTTTTTGTGGCGTGAGTGTGGTTGACCTAATGTTACAGAATGAATAATTGATAAGGTTTGACGAATGAACAATAGGTGAAGAAAAACAGTCATTTGTTATTTATTTTTCTTGTGACGAGAAAAAATATCTTTGAACTTTGCCCAACCGTAAAATTGATACAAAAAATCATGTAAAAATATTATAGAACAAAGATACTTTAAAAATTTGTCTTACATGTGGGATGAAATATGGCCAAAAACAATTAAATGGTGAATCACTATTAGTAATAATCATTTATAAATGTAAAAGGTGACATACGAGATAATTATAAAGACAAGTTTAAAAACTCCCATGGCCTTAAAATGCACCGCATTTGATTTACAATTTGATTTACTCAGAAAAATATTATTTTATTTGAAAATAATTCAATAAGACTCAAGAAAAAAAACTTTTATCCGAAGAATTATATGAACCCGTGGAGACGGCAACGATAATTATAACAAAAAATTATCGTTGCCGTCTCCACGGGTTCATATAATTCTCCGGATAAAAGTTTGTTTTGATTTGAGAAAAAATGATATAACCGGTGGAACTAATAAGTCTTGAAATCGCCTCACTTGAAGAAACAATGCGACTGAATTGCCCGATAAGAGAAATTTACCAACGAGTTAGTTTGTTCCTTTCTTTTTTTGGACACAAAATTAATCAATCAACAATTACAATAACATAATTTTTACTTCCTGCAAAATGAAAGAATAACATGGATTCAGAAAAAGAAAGATTTTTTTTATTCTTTTTAGTGAGGCGATTTGATGAGTTATTAACTTTAGTACCGCTAAGTTTTTAGCCTCGTAACTCTTGCGAAATTATTTTTCTGTAAAATTATGCAATTTTCTTTTGGCCTATAATCGGTAGAATCATAGTTTTATGTGTGAGGTAAAACTCACTTTCCCTAACCGTCAGCAGTTTTTTTTTTATTCTAAAGAGAATCAGCTGGTAATTAAAAACCAAGCAAAGGTGATCAAACTATATTAAACTTTCACTTTTGAATTCTTGTTTCCGTTTAGACCGAAACGGAAGTGCTCATTTGCCACTAAGAATCTGAACTTCAAAAACTAAATTTGGAAACTGGAAAAATAAGAAACTTTCGTTTATGATGGGATGCAAATGAAATCATATTTACAATAAAATAAAATATTTTTTTTATAATAGAGTTTTTACGTCTTGTTCTTTCATTTTTACTTTCATTACTATTCGTTCAGAAAATTTAACACAAAACAATTGATCTCATTTGATGTGATAGCGACTAAAACGATTGACCTTATAACCAACCCTCCAGTACAAATAAACTCAGACGCCAGCGTAAAAAACACTTAATTTTAACTAAGGACAATTTATTGCTTAAGTCAATTTGTTCACATCTGCTAATTTAACTTATTTATTTTCTTCGCACATTTGGCCAAAAACTATAAAAATAAAGACCTGTTTTTACAAGCCCAGAATAAACTCTGGTATGCGGTCACACGGAGTCAATGTTATTTTTTACCCACGGTGTGCCTTACCCTAGAATAAAATAAAATCTGTAATTGTTCCCAATGTACCCATGTCCCCAAGGATTTGATGGGATTAAAACGCAAATGACAAAAATCTGTTCCAGTCCATACTCCCAATAAAGACGCTTTTTCGCGAAAAATGTTTCCAAAACAGCCAAAAAGGACAATTTTAAGTACCCCATTACTAATGGGCATTAGGGACGAAATTCTACGTCCGAAGCTTATCAAAAATGACGATTATTGGACGTTTTGAAAACATTCCTTTTGTGAGTAAGGACCGTTTCTTGTTTGTTTTTTGACAACGTTTATAAACTGAAAGAATTATAAATAATTAAAACTAGAATGAACGAATTTCAGATAAAGTAGAAAAATCGTTTATGTCTCAATGACCAAATAGATTTCAGGGACACCCATGTAATCTAATAGTTATGTGCAGTGTCAGGAAGCGCAATATTGGCAGGAAAAAATAGAACTAAAAAAATAGACAATGGTAGCTGTTTTTTTTTAATTTAAACTAAAAAAGATTTGTAGCTCGATTGATATCCATAAAATCATCAAGGAGCTCTTCGCGACTGATTCCGATTTTCCGGCTCATATCAATCTGCTCCGTCACGGACAGGGAACAAAATCGAGAAAGCAAGTCCCCGTCGATGATGTTGCGCGCTGCGTTCACCAAATCACGATAATTATTGGTGGCCTATTGAATTTCGTTAGAATATTCGGAACACATTAAAATATATTCTAATATGTTCCGAACGGAAAAATGGGGATGCCGCCACATGAAAGGGAGCCTTCGGAGTTAATTAATTATAAATAAATAACTCCAAAGGGTCCCTTTAATGTGGCGGCATTCACTTTTTCTTGTTCGGAACATATTTTGGAAAAAACATATAAAAGTGCATGTGAAATGATATAAAATGGCCCCGGGTTCTGATAGTTTCAATAAAATTTTTTTTACCAAATTTTGAGGAAACCTAGTTGCATCATTTAAATTTGACGCAAATCTGCACCATTGTCCAAATGGGAGTTAACGTAAGCCTGGGACCGTACAATGTTTGCAAACTTGCAATCTGTAACAATTTGTTACCAGTCCATTTTTGCTTTACAACTTTTTGTCTTCTGATTGTTAATGTCGTTTTTTACCCCATAAAATCCGGTCATTATTATCTTTTTCTATTAGAGTTATTTCACATTTAAGAACGGGTCAATAGAGTTGTTTACAAACTCAAAACCAGAAAAGTACATTTTAGTACAGTCCTTTGTGGGTTCTCGAAAATAGTGTCCGAAAAAGGAGGATAATTTTGTTTGTTTTATTAATCGATTTAGGTTTTAATGCAATTAAACATTTGTACTTTAGGAGTTTCATGATTTTGGCAAAAATTGCGATTTTGAATAAAAATTTTCATTTAGAAAAAAAAACGCTTCGATAAGCCAAATTTTGTGAGCCTTTTTGTAAGCCAAGCCAAGCCAATTTTTTTCGACGGTCAAAAAAAAAACGAAGCCAAGCCAAACTAATGAAAATGCCTGGCTTTACCAAGCCCTCATTAATGACATTCGTCTATTACATGGTTCCTCGAATATCTTTATTTTTCGTAATTCATCGAATTGTAATTTTAACAAAAATTCTGTTAAAAAATGAAATAAAGTAAAAGCTACAAGTAAAAAATATGATTAAAACAATTATTTCACAAAAAATTCGGATATACCGAGATCACGTTAGATCAACTATGATAACCAATCAGATGACGTTTTCGCTGAAAATTTTACTATCGGAACAATCATAATTGGTACACACTGTTCATGAATAAACTTTTCTGAAATAATTAGTTTCGTTTTCGGTCAATCAACTAGCTAAATACAACTCACAATTTTAGGTAAGTATATGATTTTAGCACGGCTCGGCAAAGCCAGGCATTTTTATTCAGTTGGCTTAACTTGGCTTTTTGACCTTCGGAAAAAAGTTGGCTTGGCTTTTTGCCCGTTCAAAAAAATTGGCTTAGCTAAGCTTACAAAAAGCCATTCGTCCCGAGCACTGAATTTTAGTAGATATGAATCCTAATAGGAATCTCTATATAAAATTTTTAATTAAAACTCCCGATGAACTAATAGAAAGCCAAAATTGTAAAAAAACTAAGCGGTCTTTTTTGATCCTATCGACGTTTTAATTAATTCATAACGTCAATATTATAACTCAGACAACTCGCAAAAATATATAATCAAAATCGGACTCATAATGCAGTTTACGAGTACATTAAAAACGAAATCCATGATTAACTTCCTTTTTATGGAAAATATATAATAACAATTGAATCACTCAAAGTTGTTTAACTTAGATATACTAAATCACTTAATTCTCGTAGTTCTCGTAATGATAGTTCGCCAAACTTTTAACATATGTTAACAGCAAATATCGCCTATAATTTATAGGGGTCATATTTTTCGAAATGGTCAGTTTTTACTTCTTTTCTCCTTATATATCGTAGTGATTTTCAAACGCGAAAAAAATAAATAATGTTACCACTTTTTGGTAACGTTGCCTGACAGAGCGTCTGAGGCCTATGTGGTTTGTCATTGCCAATGACTCATTGGTCTTTTTTGAACGCGCTTGGCCAATTACCGAATAGAAAATCACCGAAAGGCGATTTCCTTTTTTCAAAATATTTTTGTATTACAGTCCTCCCTCTCTTAAGTGCCGCACTTATGGAGAAATATGCATTTGCGGTAAAAATTTTTTTTCGCGTTTTAAAATCAGGACGATACGTAAATTTACATGGCCTAAAATTAGGGACTCCGATTATAAATAAGAATTTAACATATTCAAATATAACATCTGATGACAGCGATGAATGAAAATTAAAAAAAGTGAGGAATTAGACGCAGTTAAATTTACGATTTGCCTTTTAAAAGTCTTACTCTAAATTATAAAAAAAAGTGTGGAATTGGCACTAGTTCAAACTACAGAAGGTTAATTAAGTGTACAGTATCCAGCCAATTGAAGGGTAATAAATGGAGAGCTTATTATAGTAAGTTATCTACTTCAAGTTCGGCCATGAATATTATGAAATTTATTCATGTCAAAAAAATCAATCTGAGCTAATAAAAATAGAAAACTACTGGCCCACTACTTCAGACTTTCTGTTATTTTTACAGAGGTCAAAGTTAAAACATACATTGACTTAAAAAAACACTTTTTTATTTGACATGTTTTCTTAACAATGGGAAAGTGGTTATGCTTTCTCAGAAGGTGGCGATAAAAAATATTGCATTAAAAAGTTCACGACATGATATTTTAGAAAAAAAATGGCTTGATCTTAGAACAGATATGAGGGGGTTGGCCCCCCAATTCCACGTTTTTCATAAAATTTATCTTTTTTATATACTTAGTATTTTTCATATTAGACTTGATGCATTTTGTCGTTTTATACTAGTTCAAATTGTTCGGTTGAGTCTATTGAGTATAAGTTTTTTTAG
This sequence comes from Oikopleura albicans, assembly GCA_004367875.1. Lineage (NCBI taxonomy): Eukaryota > Metazoa > Chordata > Appendicularia > Copelata > Oikopleuridae > Oikopleura > Oikopleura albicans. Next base: position 231,538 of record SCLG01000195.1, read on the forward strand.
CCCGGCTATCTCTGATAATTTCCTCCGAAAGTTTTACGGATGCACCGCTATAAAGAACTTTGTCACAAGTATATTTCTCACTAGACCATTTCCTTCGTCTCTTCTTAAAATTATGGCAAAATTGATAAAAAATTATATTAACTGGAAAATAAAAAAAGCTTCTTCATCAAGTGCGAAGAGTATTTATGCGGAAAATATGATTATTCAAAAAGAAACAAATAGCTTTATTATTCATATAATTTAGAGTCTTTATAGTTCAATTAAGTCTACAAAATTTAACTTGAATATTATTGCTTGCTTATTTTTCGTGTTTGCTTATTTTCACGATGGTTAATTAAAAGTTTCTTATGGCGCTATTTTAGAGTATTAAATTGCCACATATATTTGGCGTTTTTTCCTTTTATTTGACAGGGAATAATATTTCATTTTCGGTTGCTCACTTCCACATTTCATTTTGAAAGTCAAAAATTGTTTTAAAAAATCATTTGAAAAAAATCTTACAGGGGAGGTTGGTTATAAGGTCAAGGTCTAAAAAACTGACTTGACCTTAATTCACTTTAAAAAAACTGACTTGACCTTATAACCAACCAGAATTTTTTTCAAAAATAAAACCTAAGTGCTAGGAAAAAAACGGAAATTTTCTTAAACATTTAATTGTTTCTAAAAAATTATGGTCTTCACTCTAAAAAAATGTTAAAAAGACATTATTTTATAGAAAAAAAAACGTAAAAAGACATGATTTTAAAGATTTTTTCCAAAAAAGTCATGCTAGTAAAAAAAATGACTTGACCTTAGTGCCTGAAAAAACTGACTTGACCTTAGTGCAAAAAAACTGACTTGACCTTATAATGGCACAAATGGCTGACCTTATAACCAACCCCCGCTGTAGTTTAATAGTATTTTAAAATATACAAATATTTTTTTATTGTTACGGTCCATATTATGATTCTCCATAATGATTCTCTTAAATTTTTTCTCTTGATAAACTAAATATAATTCAACCAAAATTCTCTGTAGACAAAAATCTGGGAAAATTATTTAAGCTAAAGATCCCAAACTTAAATATTCGCTTTTGTTTTTAAGAACATTGCGACATAAAAGACGGAAGTGAATGAGAGAATGCGTTACTTTAAAACAATGTTAACATTTTTTGTTGAAACAAGATCGGATTTTAAATCACCACTTTGAACGCGTTAAAACGAGTATATTAAAAAAAATACAACTGAAATATATTCATTTCAATGCAAACAATAAATGAACTCCATTTGAGCAGAACTTATGAGAACTTTTGCGACAGAGTTGCCTAGCGAAGAATAGTTCAGTGCTCGGATAAATGTATTATAGAAAACACGGCTTAACCCATATACGCCTGAAAGGTCATACAACCATTGAGACCGACAAACTTAATTAATTCACGACTGATTCTTAAAATT
>SCLG01000195.1:246840-259190 GCA_004367875.1 Oikopleura albicans
TTTTCCCCAAAAAAATATGAAGACCTCCCCCCCGCTCGCCAAGAAAACATGGAACCAAAAATTTGACCAAAAATATGACTTGACCTTATAACCAAACCCCCCCCCCAAAAAAAAAGTGAAAAAAGACATGATTTCTATAAAAAATTTTCCGGTGAGCCGGGGGGGGGGTCCAAAAACTGACTTGACCTTACTCCAAAAAAACTGACTTGACCTTATAACGGCACAAATGGCTGACCTTATAACCAACCCCGCCTGTACAAAAAAACAAAAAAAAAATATTGCCTAGTAGTTATATTTCCAAAAAAAAAAATAAAGATGACATTAAAAAGTTGACAAAAATCATATGGACTGTACTCGCAATTAATAATTCATTTCTAATTTACAGGAACCTGATTTACTATGGACATGGCTAAGTTGTATAATCTATAATATATGATAATAAGAATTTCAACGATTAAATCAATTATTTACGTACTGGCACCTAGTCATCTCATTGAAATCCTGGGGGATTAAAAACGGTTTATCCGTCTGGATTTGGCGGTAATTTTATAAGAAAATATAATTATGGACAGACATTTGAACACTCTATCTACTATTTTTCATTAGTTGCGAATATTTAATTAGCGTGCACAAATATAGATTGAATATGTTAAAAATTTGCACGTTAAAAATACCTATATGTCTCATTATTACTTTGTACAGAAAAACGTCCAAAAAACTATATTTCGCGTTATCAAAAACTTTAAAAATTTTAACATAGAAGCCAACCATTTCATAAAATTTCCGATTCATATAGACGGCGAACTTTATTGGAAAATATCTATTTGATTATTATGTCAAATTTAGAAAGTGGTCAAAAAGTCTCTCAAGGGACAAAATAATTACTACACTTATATCAAAGATTATCGATCCAATTTATTCAGTGAAATTATAGATTTTCGTGTATTAAATATAATATAGTTAATTTTCCAATTTGTTTTTTGATTGGACGGGGTATAATCATGTTAAAAAATTACGTTCGGCCATGCACCGCAATTTTCTGCACGTCAAACCGAAATATGGTTGTTTTTCACGCAGTCGTATCTCTCGCATGATTAAAATCTGTCAAATGAAAATCTTTTGTGGTTATTTTATATGGTTTTTGTAAAGCCTGTTATTGTTAATACAGAAATCACATCGCCGCTTGCCACATATAATTTTAAATTATCTTTATATACCGGTAGAAACCGGAATTCAAATAAATTAATTAAAATCTTTCGCTATTTTTTTTTTGCGTTATGTTTTTGGTACGTTCGAATCAAATAAGTTTTTAGGAAATCCATTTTCTCCCAGACCGAATCCTAAATCAGTTTTTTGACTTTTAGCTAGAAGCCCGGAACTCTTCGTTCCATTTCTAAAAAAAAAGTTAAATAAAATAATGGCTTATTCCACTGACAACAACTTTGAATAGAGGGCCCCCAAATTTTAACACCAATATGGAATCTACTCACAATGAACCAAAGTTCAAACCTCTATAATCAATGAACTCAAACAACTCTCCTATGTAAAAAAAATGTAACTTACTTTGGGAAGCATGTCGATTTTTTCTTCTCTACTGCCACAAATGGTGACGGTTTTTTGTTCAATATCATAAGAGGCATAGTGTGGGGTATATTGAAGTTTGACTTTTCGCATTGGCCATTCGGCATCATAATTAACATATGGCTGAAGTAGCGAGACCGATAGCGTTTTGGTGGCATGACAAAAATATAAAAATCCATTGGGACAGTTTTCATTATGGAATTGGGTAAAACAATTGACCAAACCATCTTGCCACATTGAATGAACTTGGAGGCGGCCACTCTGCCCGGCAAACACCCAATAGGAATAGGCTCCGGTTAGAAAAAATCCTCGATAACCGCCAACGTTATCGAATAGTCGAATTGCTTTAAACTCCGTTAAAAAAATAAAATGGTTTCATACTCACTACACCAATAATTGAGAATTAGGAATGCTCTTTTGGCTATTAAAGCTGCTTAACCCATGTTCTCCACGGGATACAAATTTGTATCCCTGTACCTTTCACTTCTTTGTCATTTCTTAATTAGGCAGGAAATTTTGTGTTTGCTGTATGTGGGTAATTTTCACGGACTTTATGGGTCATAGGAATTTTTGTCAACCATCAGTTGTTTTTTTTCAAAATTTATGTAATCGAGGTAAGCGTGCGGCAAATTTTGGTCTTTTTGATGGTAGTTCTTCGTTGAACTTGAGTAAGAAGAAAAATACCTGCCTTAGACAGAATGAACCAATCTCAAATTCAGACTCATAATGCTGGCTTATCTTAACAGAGGTTCATAAGCCTCTCTAAAAATTCGTAGATTTCACCAACTATCCAATTCAGCTCCGAATTTGAAAGTTGGCATTAATCTACAGACAGGATGGGTGGGTGGAATTGTATATAACAATTGTTCTCCTTTATAAAGATAAATCTTTGAAAATTCAAAAATAAACACTTTCTTGAAAGTAAAGCCCATTACTGATGAGTCATTAGTAAATAGTTTTTTTAGTAAATTCAGTTCGCGCGCTAAATTATCAAGTTTACTTGGCCGATTTATACGTATTTACGTAGAAAAACGCGCAAATAAACATTAAATCGTAGCACGCGAACTGCATACGGTATGCAGCATACGTTTTAATTTTAACGGTCCTTTGTTATTTTTCTGTTTTTGTTTTTCTTCCGTATTCGAATTCAGCGGCCTTAAAAGTGCGGATTTAGAAGTTTGTTTGATAAATCGCCCGCTCAGGACAGGCTGCTCGGTGGCGTATCGAATCTGACATTGTCGATATTTATAAATCAGCAATTGGTCGGCGATGATAGCCACCAAGTGCGGTATATTCGATGGGCCAAGTAAAAACATATTGATTTCTTGCACCNGATTTCGACTCAAGTCGGCGGCAGATCAAAGGGAAGTAGTGAAAATCTGTAATTGATACCTAATAATTGACTGTCGCCGACTTAGTTATTTTTTATCGGTGAAACTTGGCCCTAATACTAAGTCGACATCGGAGAATCCGAATTTCATGTCGGTTTTTTGATCGAATGTCCGGTTAACCGGCAAACAAAACCGGTTATCGGGTTTTTCCTACTTACCAAAAGACCATTACCGGCAAACTTGGCACTAAGACTAATTCGACCACGGAGAATCCGAATTTCATGATCGGATGTCCGGTTAACCGGCAAACAAAACCGGTTATCGGTTTTGCATACTTCCCAATAGTAAATTGCCGGGAAAATTGGCACTAAGACTAACTCGACCATGGCGAGTTCGAAATTTTGGTCGGATTTTTGATGCCATGTCCGGTTAACCGACAAAAAAAACCGGTTATCGGTTTTGCATACTTCTCAATAGTCAATTACCGGGAAAAATGGCACTAAGACTAAGTCGACCATGGCGAGTTCGAATGTCTGGTCGGATTTTTGATGTGATGTCCGGTTAACCGACAGGAAAACCGGTTATCGGTTTTGCAAACTTCCCAATAGTCAATTGCCGGGAAAATTGACTGAGTATGCGCGTATAACCAGTCCGATGTGGTGGCGCTCAGTCCCGTTTGTGGGGTGCGAAAAAAAAGCGACCAGAGCAATTGTTTTCCTTTATAAAGATAAATCTTTGAAAATTCAAAAATAAACACTTTCTTGAAAGTAAAGCTCATTACTGATGAGTCATTAGTAAAAAGTTTTTTTAGTAAATTCAGTTGGCGCGCTAAGATATCAAGGTTACTTGCCCGATTTATACGTATTTACGTCGAAAATCGCGCACATAAACATTAAATCGTAGCACGCGAACTGCATACGGTATTCAGCATACCGTTTATTTCGAAAATATTTTAATTTTTAACGGTCCTTTGTTATTTTTCTGTTTTTGTTTTTCTTCCGTATTCGAATTCAGCGGCCTTAAAAGTGCGGATTTAGAAGTTTGTTTGATAAATCGCCCGCTCAGGACAGGCTGCTCGGTGGCGTATCGAATCTGACATTGTCGATATTTATAAATCAGCAATTGGTCGGCGATGATAGCCACCAAGTGCGGTATATTCGATGGGCCAAGTAAAAACATATTGATTTCTTGCACCAATGGGACGTCGCCGCGACGACCTTCGGCTCCCTCAAAGCGGCCACTTTCGATGATGCGCGGGGCTGACGCGAAATTTTTGTCCTTAAAGCGAAGTTCACAATCGGGAAGTGTGTAAAATTCGAGATTTCCACTTTGCCTCGTCAGTATCAACCAATATCGATTCTTTGATTCGGTGTCCTACGTAGAGCTGGAGGACATTTTTCAACGCTTTACCCCTGATAGACCTTTTGTATAACTTATACTATAAGTTACAAAGTATAACCTTCATGATATAGCGCCTATATTATAGGCTATATGATACTATTCGATTGCGCGATTTTCACTCTAACGCTCAGAAGTACGGCCGCATTCTGCAGATACGTCCGTCAAAAAATTATTCTCTTTTTTACCTTTACTCCTGTTTCAACAAACGGGAGTATTGGCTTTTATTTCTCTGACGTGTATGGGTTACTTTTTAGACCCAACTCTGAAATTCGGATTAAACTTTATGGTCATTTTACGCCACGACCTTACAATAAACCATAAATAGTCATTGATTATTGAGTTATCATAAAAAACACTCCGTTTAACATAAATCTAATTTCGCGGGTTTCGGCAAAAATTGTAAAAAAACTAGACCCAAATGGACCCGTTGTGGACCCCACTGGACCCAGGCAAAAATAAAGTGGACAAAACCCTCGGGGTCCGAAAAGTGCCCACCTGTGGACCACTGGGCAATGGGCACTGCAAATCAGGAGATACTCATATTAAAAATAAGCCATACATGTATAAGCTGGTATTTGAAGTCAGTGTTCTATTTAACGATTGCAAGTTGCAACTATTTCACAATTAGGCGTATTATTTTATCATTAAACGTGATTCATTTATTTTCAACCTTGACTAGTTATGTCTGTTCTATATTTATGAAATAATAAAAATTGCTAAAATATTCTAGTGCAAATTTTAAGCCTGTGTAATAACCATAAATACTAAGTGTAATTTTAATAGAGGATAAAACATGTTTATAATTTAACAACTATATTTATTTTAGGGTTTTGGTTCCGTCTGCTCCTATTCGTTTCGAATAAGAGCGACGGCTGCTTACCAAAAGAGAATAATTTTTTGACGGTCGTGTCTGCAGTAAGCGACCGTAAGCCCAATTAACAACCTAGAGCAGTATAACGTTCTCTGATAGAAATTCAACTTTTCTCTCAAGCATTCACCATGAAAGTACCATGTAAATTGATTACCGACCGACCAGCATAGAAAATAAAATATTCTAAAAACGCCACCTTGCCAGTTTTCTGACCATCAAAACTGTTAATTGGGTAGAGGCTCTATCGTAGAGCGTTTGGTAAGATCGCGATACGTTTTGGTCAAATAGTGTTATTATTAACCCAGCTTGTTAAGATAACTGTTTAGCGGTGTATAGTATACACTGTATACTACACCGAATACAATTCATAAGGTCGCCTTCTGCAGAAACGACCCTCTAAAAATTACTCTCTATAATGAGCCTCCGCTCTTATTCAATTAAATAGGAGCCGTAGCACATAATAGAGCAATCGACAATATATATTTTGTATTTAAAAAATACTTATTTGGCTATTGCGTGCCAAATTATGGTTACCAGACAGTGTTATTGACCAAACTTGTGTAATGTACATAGGGTCCGGTTATAAGGTCCGACTATCTGAAAAAGTTTCGACCGATAATATTTTTTTACAGTATAAGACCTATAGGTAGTATATATATACTGGAAAAAAAAAGTTCAAAAAGACATGATTTTTATATAAAAAAACTGTGCCAGCAGGGGAAGGTCTTCATACAAAAAACGCAAAGACATAATTTTAAAGATTTTTTCAAAAAAAGCATGCATTTACACCGATCGTATTGCTTGTGCTATTTTTTCTAATTTACCAGGTAAAATACATGTTTATAGCATATGATAGTAACCATAAATTGCGACACGAATATCCGAGATCTACTTTAAAATACACACAAAACATTGTCGAGTGGTCTCTCTTCCACTATGAACCAAAACTCCTATTCGATAGAATAAGAGCGTAGGCTCATGTAAGAGATTAATTTTTGATGGCCGTATCTGAAAAAAGTACCCATGTACGCAGAAGGCCCTATATTCTTACCGTCCGTTAAACGCCTTGAGGGTAATCCGGCCTAGTCAGTGGCGAAAAATTTTTGGGATAAAGTATTTTTTATTATAAAGTAAAGTATTTTTTGGAGATAAAAAAAGTACTGCCGTTTAGTTTACAGTTATTTAGTCACTAAATCTCAGGAACCACCACCTCCTGCAATAAGTTCAAAAATACGCGGTCGCCTAGGCGCGCCTTCTGCAGATACGACCGTCCAAAAATTTTTCTCTAGAATAGGCCGCTGCTCTTATTCTTACGAATAGGAGTTTTGGCTTTATTTATAGAATAGACGGTTTTTTGTACTACAAAAAAACTTTCGATTAATCTTTATGGTTCGTATATATGTCTCTGGTACTAACTTGTTATGATTGTGTTTTTAACGGACTGTGTACTACAATAAGAAAAGCACAGGTAGCAAAAAATGCGAATCAAATGGGGACCTGTGTCTAGAATTCTAGCTTTTTATAAGAAAGGCACAGCTCGAATTTTAGTTTTTTTTCTTTAATCCAGAGGGGGTTAGTTACAAAGTCTTAAGAAAAAAGACCATAAGATATATACCATCTGACAAGGCTATAAATATCTGAAAAAAAATTCAAGCCTGAATTTTTTCCACCATAAGACTTTAAAGTGATTAAAAAAAAATCAAACAGACATGATTTTTTAGAAAAAAATTGTAAAAAAGCATGATTTTATCGAAAAAATTGTAATAAAACATGATTACTTTTAGACCTTAGCCTCAAAAAGACCTAAGTGCAAAAAAGATCATAAGACATTAATAATGTCACATTATAACGGACCTTGAAAATCTCAGACCTTATAACCAAATTGTCGACCTTATGACCAAATGTAACTATGAACGTTAGACGTTTGTTAGAATGGTCCAAGCTCGTTTCCTGCCAAGTCTCAACGTCTTCTGTCGGATTGTCAACGTCGGTGGTAAAAACGGAGTCAACGGTATTCATCTCGATATTATCACCATATAAAAGTTCATCTTCCTCCTCCGCCGTCAGAATATTGTTCGCCGAGTCAAATGCCGTTGATCGAAATGGCTCGATGAGTTGAGATATACTCGGAAATGACCCCTTCGTCTGGTCTTTTACGCTTTATTTGACTTGATTAACTCTCGTCCCTATAGCCTATAGGGACAAGGTCTAAAAATTGACCGAACTATATAACTTATAGTTTTTCTATTATAAAAAATGTATCTGAAGATCTTAAACCAGAAAACCACACGATTTTACCGAAATATTCATGAAAAAGACACGATTCATGACTCATTTAATTTGCTCCTTGTATACCTCTTATTTATCCCAAGTATTATTTTGGCACACGTGATGAGTGTAGTACACTCAGTGTACCTCGTTTAGGGAGGCATGGTGGGTTTTCGGAGAAAAATCCTGGAGGGGCCATAGTTGGAACCCTAGCCCCTCTTGTGGCTCCTTCAGCGGTCTTTTTCCGAAAACCCACTAAGCCTTTAGAATTTCTAAATTAGAAACACGTGGTCACCACCTTGTGACCGTCAAAAATTATTTTTTTTACGACATAATTAAACTTTTATATTGCCGCGTTCCACAGACTCGCCAGAGTCTGTAGTCAGCAGGCTTAAAGCTTTGTTATCACACAATAGACAGTTGAGTAACTCATCGTCATTAAAATTGCTTAGCACGGTTCAAACAAAAAATTATGGTCTCCTAGAATAAACAAGAAAATAAAAATGATAAAGGGGGTATAACTATAAGGTCAAGGAAAAAAAACTAATTTTACCTTATAACCAACCCCATGTAAATAGAACTTTTCAAAGGGGGTGAAAACCATAAATTCTCGAATAACAAACTAATATTGTATTTTTTTATGACTTCGTCTTTATCAGTCTTGTCTGAACCTCGAGCTCATTAACTGATCGAGAGGGGAGGAGAGTGCTGAGCTGCCTAATCTCTGTATTTACGGAGTGTCAATAATAAACCTAAAAAATAATTTTTGATGGTCAATGGATTTGACCACTAAAGTCTAAGCTTACGATTTAAGGGTGGTACCGTACCGTACAGTTAACTTATTTTCCAATAAAAATGCAAATTTCAGCCAGACCGTGAACTTGGCATATCCGATTTTTTTAACGTTTATAACTAATTAATGGCTTGATTGATTTATTTGTTTATTTTTGGGAATAATTGTTTAAACTATGAAAAATTTGTTTACATTTTTAAAAATTATTTTTTTTTTTTTGAAATAATCATATTTTAGTGTTTTTTTCGTCATTTTTGCGCCATTTCAACTAAAAAAAAAACATATTTTTGGACTAAAGACCATAAAACATTGAATGACGGAATAATTCTGTATTTTAATTATCATAAATTGAATTAGTCCTTTCTAAACCTCGAGCTCATTACATGAGCGAGAGGGGAAGAGAGAGAATCTTCTGTTTAATAATGGAGTGTCTGCAAAAACCAAAAAAAAAAATAATTTTTATGGTCAAGGGATTTGACCACCGATGTTAAAACGGCGCCGACTGAATCGGTCTTTTTATTTAATGGCGAAAAGGCAATCCGCTAAAATTTCTCCACTTTTGACTAATAACAGTCAAAGGGGAAACTTAAGGCGGATTAACATTTCGTCACAAAATAAAACAGACCTATTCAGAGGGTGCCGTCAAAACTCCCATGTAAGTGAATTATGAAAAACAACTACATAGGACCTATATAGGACCTATAATATATAATATATAGGACCTATAATATAGCCTATATTATATAGGTCTATGATGGACCGGCTATCAACTGTAAAAAACATTATCGTTATTATAATTGTTTTTCAAATCATTCCTAACTTGTCGGTCAAGTCCAATGGGCTCCTTTTCGGGTTTTCCTTTCCCTAATGAAAACGTACCCTCAATGTCGTTGAGGAGGGTAACGTGTGTGATGCGTTTTTCCATCACTTCATGATTTTGCGGTGGGCCTTGTGTGGCTTGTAATAGACTTGAGCCATCCGGTTTTTCGACCAAACATAAATTCAAAAGTGTGCCTTCGGACTGGGATGAGTCGGTTCATCGGCAAAAAGTACGTCCGAGAATTATTTTTGAAAAATATACATTTATTTTACTCATTAATTGAGTGTAGGTTTGTCGAAATAAAAAAAATATATGCATACTGAACTAAAAATCGAGCTCACGTCAAACTTTTCATGTAGCTTGCACAATAACCGTACTCACCCGACTTTAGATGTGAGAATAACTAAAAATGGGTCACATTCGACCGCCTCAACTATTTGACCGTCGAGATCAATGGGCATATGTTGCAGTTTTTCTTGGGTTGCGTGGACAACTAGAATGACGGCCCGGGGCAAAACCTGCACAATGTATTTGCCGCCCGCCATCGTCGAGCAGAAAATTGTGCGCGCCGTCGTTGCCAGGCCACAGTCGTCCTTTTTGAGCTCTTCAATGTTAGCGCCGGTTTTAAACACCATCGTTTGATCTTTTTTTGTGATTACTAAGAGGCTTTTCAAAGGATTAAAACATTCGAGTACTTCGAGAATAATTCTAACCGAAAATCCTGGTTGAAAAAATTTTCGCTCGCGTGGACATTTCGCTAATATAGGTTTGGGTAAGTTCACTATATGCAATAGCATATATATAGCCTACTGTATATCCTATAAATGGATAGATATCATATCTAAATGGGTTAAATTTTGAAAGTGTGCTCATTTAGTAAAAACCATAAAAAATTCTAGATAAAGTAGTGGAAGTTTTTTCCACCATTTCATCAAGCTATTCGTTCTTTCTTCGACTCGCGTCTGCTAAACCTCTCTTTTATAAAGAGAGGTAAAGCAACGATGCAATAATTCTAGAAACAATTTTTCTGAGGTCACAATCTCGAGTACGTGACCTAACTATGGATAAAGAATCTTAATGACTGTAATTGCTGAAAAGTAGACTACGAGAGACGACATCGATCGGGCGGGCAAAAAATGACATAACTTATATGGAAAAAACTGAGTTTACCTTATAGTGGTCAAAACAGCTGACATTATTACCAACAACCCTGTTTTTTGTTAAACAGGTAAACTCGATATTATATTTCCTAATTGGGTCCTTTAAAATCCCATGAATCATGGGCCATGATGGTTACTAAAAATCGAAAAAAATGACGAACAAATCCATGATACTCAAATGACCTTGTCCGACCCGATTCCAACCCGACTTTTTAACCCGGATTAATTAATTCCTGATTTTAATTTATACCCGAGTTCAACCAAATTCCATTTTTCCGAATTTGACCCAAACCCCAATGTTACCCAAATTTTACTTTAAACGAGTTTTACTCGAACTCAAGTTAAATCATATTCGACTTCACGTCGCTTTCCCTAACTTTATCTCTAATTTATACCCGTCTTCGATCCGAGTTTTTATCCCAATTTTACCCGATTTTAACTTTTTAACTAGAGCTAAAAACGTTGTCCAAGATTGGACTCCAATCCGTGTCCAACTCACGGGTAAAACTCAGTTGGAATCCGAAAGTACAACCCCGCTTTGGACTCCAAAGATACTTCCAATAAAAAGTTGGTCCCTCGCCGTCGACGGACCACTCAAAAATTATTTATTGTTTATTTCGGCACTAATGCACCATTTGCATGGTACTACCTTCTTTCAGCTTGAAGTAACAGAGCTGAAAGTCGGAGTAGAGTGAGATTCTCTAATTTGATTTCCTAAAGTAAAATCGTGACAAATTTTATGGTACCTTACTCAGTAACTTATGACCTTATTAAAAATTATTACATCATGTGTAACAAAGAAGCTTCCCTGGTAATACCGCGCCGGTACTGCTATAATTTCGATGTTTTTTTTCAAAAATGGCTTTCGGTTATCAATGATCTTACGACCTTATGGCCAGACAGAACCCATCTATTTAATCACATACAAACCATAAAATATCACCATAAGTATTGAAATAGGATTTTATAATCTTGTAACCCTTGCCACTTATATACTCTCGCTCGCTCGGACTCGCCTTCATTATTACATGAAGGAGAGATCCGTCGCGTGTTCTAGAAATAATTTTTGATTGGTCACAATCACGTGTAAGTGACCTAAAAGAAACGTGTACTATCCGTATGATGACTGATTAAAAATAAACTCAGGGCGCTGTTATCTTGTCACCCATCATCTTGCAGATTTCCCCGTTCGCTCCGTTATCTTGCGAACTGTTTCATCATGAAACTTTCATGGGCACGTTGCAATATGACGGCGCGCGGCGTAGGCCCTAGGCGCGCCGTAAGGGGTGTATTGGTAGATATGGTAGAAGTGATCAATTCGATTTGCCCGCTTCTACCATATCTACCATTCCTTAATACGCTTCTAAATTATTACTGTGGAGGGGGGAGGTGTTCCCTGGAAAAAAAGTTTTCCTGTATTTTTTACATTAAAAATGTTTTAATCCTTAACTATGATGTTCATTTTCGCCGTCGTTAAGTGTCCACATGTCGTTATAGTTGGTGGGAAATGGAAAGGGTGTGACAACATTCGGCCTAACGGACTTTTGTAAAACTGAAACTGCGCCGCTTTTGCCCTTGCCGGTTAAAATGCACAAGTCCATGTTGCGATCGCGGGCATCATTTCGAATGTCTGAATCAGGGTTCGTGGCATATAATTTGAGGTTTTAAAAAGCAAATTTAACACTTTCACAAAATAACATTTTCATATCAACATATATTTAAAATTTCTATGTTTTTAAATATCGTTTAAATATCGTGTTTATTATTATCGGAAACTTTTGGGAAAGAAATCCATTTAATTAAGATATTCGAACCCTACTCTTCATATGAATCATTCATGCTAGACGAGTGAATTACCTCAACTTGTCCACATGGACCTATATTATTCATACTGTCCATGGTCGATAAAGAGTAAGTAAAATCGGTGGCCATTTCAAAAATCTCATCCCCATAGTATCCCTCAATCGACGCCAATTCGTCTTCCTCAATTTCAAGGAGACTTCTGTTGCGTTTTGGAATAATCGCCTTACTGATTGAGGCCGTTTCCCACTCGGCCGCGGTATTGATCCGCTTACGTTTTGCAGCCGGTGGATCCGTTTCTGATTCTGTGACGACGTAAAGAAAA
>SCLG01000195.1:259282-270679 GCA_004367875.1 Oikopleura albicans
TTGAAATTATTAAGACGTTTGGATCATTTATGCGTTCATTATCAGTTACAGGGGGTAGTCCAATTCTGGGTCGCTTTTTCACTCAAAGTCCCTTTTCGACACAGAATTGGGCCTCTAATTTGTTTTTGGAAAAAAAAACGTCCCAGAATTGGACTACCCCCTGTATATCTTTTAATGTAATATATAACTTATATGAATGAGTACGGTTTTTGCGACAGAAAAATCAAAAAAATTACTTTTAGTAATTTGGCTGCGGGCTTCTATTACTATGGTAAGACCCGCGTCGAGCTCGGTGACAAACTGACGACCCACACCAGTACAATCTAAACCTTTTTTGTCTTTTCTCTCTTAACCGTAAATACCCATGGGATCGCCCAAAAAATCTTTTTATGCCTTTTAATTTCTTCACGTCACCTTTTCGATCTTCACTACTTTGCCAAAGTGGCTCTCCATTTTCGTCTGTGGAGTTGATGGGCGAAGGAGCCTCGTCAGTTTTCTTCTTTTTCACTTCGTATTTGAGCAACAGTGAATTGCCCAATCGGGAGCCCAAAAAGAGCATATTATTGTCTAGCTTGGCCAGCGTACTCGGAATCACCGAACTCGCCGACTTCTCCAAATGAAATGCACGAACGTTATTCATTGAGTCTTTCTTCAGCACTTAAAATAATGGGAATTTTATCAATACGTATCTTACATAACATAAGCGAATTTATGTACAAAATGTGTACTACAAATGCTAAATTCCACGATTTTATAAAAAAACTAAAAAGTAACTGTTTTCTTACATTTATGTTGTCTGTCAAAAATGATAAACGTTTATAACTACAGGTCTTATTACGCTGAAAATTTCAGACAATATAACCAGCCCCCCTGTACATTTTCAACCCGACAAGATTTGTGGTTTACCGATCTTAATATTGTAGTACATGTTAAGTCCTCCGAATTCTGAAACTGATTTAAAAAATGGTTACAACTATATATAGGGGGAATTCCTAAATCATCAACCTTGAGAAATGTTAGTCATATGAATAACTTTATTTTCGGGTAAAAAAATTAGGAATTTCCCCTAACTACATGTATATATAATGGGGTGCCCATATATGTGGACTTACCTAAAATGAAGACATCGCCACTTTCAGCGGAAATGCAAATCGTGTCATCTCGCAAAAATACGCTCTTCGAATTTAGAAGGTTTATGGGCGACGGGGTCTCTTGATCCCTCAAAGAAAACTGTAAAAGGGTTCAAACGCAAGAAAGGTTGAAATCAAATTTCCGAGAGTATGTAACAAGGTCTGGACTCCAGACTCTGGAGAAACCTTTTTGTAACCCACAGACAAATACTGGGCTTGAGGAGCCCACAGATATGTCCTATTTCCGGTTATGAATACGGGACATAACCGGTCATAATAAAAAATGTCGGTTTCTTAATTTTTTATAACCGATCGGTAAAACTTTATATAATCCAAAATCAACTTGGCTCATTTAGTTCTTAAAATATATTACTCTCCTCACTCCCACTAGAGAGGCATTTTGGTGAAAAACATCGCATTATTGCGAGCAACGAGTGTATATATATAAAGTTAGACTGTAAGATATTAAGTTCGTACTATAAAGTTTAGAGATTAAACCACGTCAAACTTTATCTTATAAGACAAGCTCGAACCCTAAAACTGAGTGGTGCCATTTGTTAGATTATTTAAAGATACGCCGTATGGCGGCACGGATTGATCCAAATAAATCATTGAGTTCGCCGCATATACCATTAACCCGCCTAGCGGTTTGGGCACAGCGTAACACGCCGAGCAGTCATAGGGTAGCGATGATACTTGCCAAATGACCGGATGGGAATGATCGAGCAGGTTAATTGATAGGGCGATTATTCCACATGTGTCCTGGCGGTCATTTATCCGACCAGTCCATGTCGGCAGGGACTCGTATAATATAACTAACGTTGGGTCGTTGTAACTAAAATCAAAAAAGGTTTAAAATCGGCAAGACATTATTTCGATTTAATCGCCAAAAATCTCTCACCCGTCTAAAAATGTAAAGTCTATAATCGAGGCCATATTTCGGGGTAAGTCTTCAACATTGATCATGAAAGACGAGACCGCATGTGATTTGGTGCCGCCCGATTGACTTCGGCGAAAGGGCAAAATCGCCAAATACTTTCCATACACTAAAATGGCAGCACAGCGTTGATAGGTGTCTACCCGGGCAAGCGGCAGTGCATTCATTTTTCGAAAGCCACGCTTGAGGAGGTCCTCCTGGAAGAAATGCATCGAAACGGTATGCAGACCGCCGGTTTCCGCCTCGTATTCGACAATGGAACACTTAGCTAGAGTGAAAATCAGACACCGATTGTATTAGGGAAATATATATCCAGAAAAAAATTTAAACGTGTAATTCGGAGAAGTTGAAATTGGCCATAAATAATGAGAACACACATGATTTTATCGATTTATCGATACACAAAAAGACAGAATTTTTTCCCAGAGACCATAAGACTTTTGTGCTTAAAAGCCCATAACATCTTCACCCAAAAAAAAATAATAATAAAAAGACATGATTTTAAGGGGTTACTCAAAAAGACTCGACTTTAGTGCAGACAAAAATTGATTTGGCCCAAAAAACGGTCCAAATGGAAAATAACCAACCCCCTGTAGGTCGAATACGGGCCGCGTTCATGTTTTGCAAAAAGCGCTTGGTATATGAGGTATGGCCGACCCTTATTTGGAGGAGTGTTTTTTCGATCATGATTTTTACCCTAATCTTGGCTTCGTCAAAAGATAACAGGACAGAGTCCTTTGTGGCCCCGTTGAATCGCACACGACATATGGAACAAATGTTACCCCAAAGTTCATATTCATCAGTTAGTTCCAGCCGTTTCTGGGCGGGATTAATTTCATCGGGTCGGATTTTGTACACGGACAAAATATTAACTGAAGTCACCAGCAGATTTTGCTCTGAGTCATTGTAAAAATTTAGCACCACCGACTCTTCGACACCTTTTAACTGGTTAACGATTTTAGAGACCAAAATGTTGAAACAAATGTCAAACGTGTTTGTTTTGGGGGTCTTGATCGAAAAAAGCGTAAAAGACAAGGTTTCAAAAACATGCTTCAAGTCAAAAAAAAAATTGACTTGACATTAGTGCAGCAAAAAAAAAGACTTGACCTTAGTGCAAAAAAGATGAGTTGACCTTATAACCAGACCCCCTGTACATCAAAAACCTATTTTTTGCGTGCATTATTATGACTTCGTAAATATTATTCGTACGTTATTCGTGATTTTGATAATGTCAATATCATCCAAGAGACAAATATAAGTAGCATTTATTAAAATCCTAATTAAATACTTGACATATGAAATAAATTGTAGAATTTACCACACCTTCTGAATTTTAAAACATTTTCATTTTTTGGAAAGAGAATTACAATATATTATAATTTTTATATTCGCTATGATTTTAATAAAATTACCAACCAGTGTCCCTGTAGGCTTATGTGATTCAAAATGGTACCCGAAGAGTTCGGCCGTTTCAATTGTCATTTCTAAAATAGAAATTTCTTCTAATAAATATACTTTGTATATATTTATTTATTGATGAACTAACAAAGTTAATGAAATAACTTTTGCATTTATTGTTCAAAATTTGGAACAAATCATAATGTCTTGCGTATGGTTCAGTACAGTTTTATTTTATTTTTTCTAGAATTGCGTTTGAGAAAGAGATGAACAAATAAAAATATTGTATTTTTTTTTCAAATAAATTGTATTGCAAAAGGCCATTTACTTTTATAACTTTGGGACAATATATTGGTATGATAAATCATTTTATTTATTTTTGCGCTTGAAAAAAACAGTGAGACTCGATTTTTTTTTCAGATTTAAAGTGCATTTTATATGAAAATGTAGTCACTTCGATCTCGAATATAAAAATATGAGCTGACTCAATAACACCGAATAATATACAGATATAATTTCAGAGAAGATTTTTCTATGAGTTCGAATTTGGCGAATAAGAATTTGCGCACGGACCCAGCATTACCAAAGGTATTTCCTTGTGTTAAAAAGATTGTTGTACAGTTGCTGTACCTATAGGTTGTCGCGTTTAGGCGGACACAATAACAGCAGGTTTCCTATTTCGGCTAAACCATTATAACCCGTTGGTGAAAATGCTTATCGAAATTGCCGCTGTTTATTTGTCCAAAGATATTTCACCGACACCAAATCATGAAATTATTACATTTTAAAAGAATTACAGTCTAAACATTTTTCCAATTTGGAAACAGTTCGAATAAAAATAATACCTAAAAAATAATTGCCAGTTAGCTCTATTTACCGGTATAGGCCATTTTTAGAGGCATTGAAAGAGAGATATGCAGTAAGCCTGGGGAAGCCTTGTACGGACATAACCCAGTTCACCCCTCAAAATCTTCCTATATGAAAAACGGTGCTAATTTGGGGGAAAATATAGACCTTCCAAATGCAAATTTGGATCAGACAATTGGTAGAAGGGTAAATCTAGGTGAATAAACTAAAATTTCAAAATGAAAAGTTTATTCACCTAGATGGTTTGGTCAAAATTTTAGTTGGTGCTTTTCTTCAAAGTATCCTTTCACAACTGTACGTCTGTACATTTGTACCAATTCAGTCGGTGCCGAGATATCATACGGTTGCGGAAGCCTAATCATAACAGTTTTACATCCCAGACACTGTTACGATTTGAGTATTTGTTTTTTTCAGTTAGGGGCATTTTCTGGTTCATTTTGCCAAAAATTGTTACGATTAGGCTTCCACAACTTTATAATGGTGTTTTTAAGATATTGGAATTGGTTAGTAAAGAAGCGTTGAGAGCATATGGATTTCCGCAGCGCAACACCGAACAAAAAGAGTTAGTCCAGTTCATCGCCGATCTACTTAATGATGTGAAGCAATTTCGTAATGCGCGCGAAGCAGGTGACTACACAAAATCTGTAATAATTTTTTATCGAGGGGATTTTTCATATGAAGATGAAATTAAAAGACTAAGAGCCGAAAAGAGCTTTAAATTAAGTTATCCGAGGTGTTGACCATGTAACCGTGGACTAGGAACCATAACTTTTCGTAAAAAAATCCAGCTGGTGTGGTTATAAGGTCAAGGCCCAGAGGTGACTTGAATATTTTCGATTCGATACAACACCCCGTTGTTCAGTACCTGCCCACAATTATTTTCAGCCATCATTAGAAACACCTAGTTTTTTGACAGACGATCTGAAAATTATTCAGCTTCACGTGAGCCTTGAAATTTTTGGACTGGAAAATGACAAAAAACATTTAAAATTTCATTTTGACAAAGTGGTAATTTTCAGCTAAAAAAGGGATATTTTTAGGAGAGCCAATAAATGAGGAGATGAAACATTGGATGATGGATATCAACGTAGAAGACTTCCCATCTGTTTAACTCCAAATAAATAAAATATTTTTATCTAACAAGTGTCATTTGCCAATAAAAAAAGGCAACGATTTGCAGGTTAAACCTTATGAACATGGCCTTTGTTATGATTCATAACTATTATGATATAAAAGGGAAAACACAACAGAATTTTGTTGATAGATTTTTTGTGGGTTATAACCCTAGACTTAACTCCTTGGCGTTGACACAACTTGAATATGACTTATTATTGGGGAGAATTGAAAAAACGTTTAAAAAATACAAAAAAGAGTGTAAAGATAACGAGTAAGATATTGAATAAGATAATTCCGCGTTTTTTTTATTTCATCTTAAAGTTAAGATAAAGTTGTCGACCACGAAGCGGAGATCTCTTTGGTGATTGATACAGTCCCTAATCCCATAAGGGCCGCTCCGATAACGGACGTTTGTGCCTTGACGGTCGCTTTTCCGAATACTGAAAACGTCCCTTATGGGATTATGGACTGTAACTCATTATGGCATTATCGAAACAAGAAAATTTTAGTGACAGTGACAACAACACAAGCAAGTTAATATAAATACGTATTTTTGGCACAGTTTGAATTGATAAAAAATAAACACCGGATAACGTCTAATATGAATAAAGGTCCATTTTTCGCGACCGGTTCCCGCTTCTTCATATACTCCTTTATTCATATATATGTATTTACAGTTTTTACTTTATACCAATTTAAATCGTGCCGTATTTTCTTGTTGTTGTTCATGGAATTTTACAACCTTATTTAAGGTTAACACATTTGTGTTGTCAATTAAAAATTTAAACACAGGATATGATTACAGTCCTTAATTCCATAACGGCCGTTTTCGGTTCTTAAAAAAGCGGCCGTTATGGGGTAAACGGCCGTTTTTTGAGGAAAAAAGCGGCCGTTATGGAATAAACGGCCGTTTTTGGAGGAAAAAACGGCCGTTATGGAAGCGCCCCTTATATAATCAATAAAAATCCATTTCTCTATCGCGGCACCTACAAGAGATCCGATTGATGACAGGCGTTGTGGGGTATAACTTAGAAGATCAGGAGCTGTAAACTGACTAAACCTTATAATCAAAATAAAATGTGTTGCAAAATATCAAAAAAAATGCAAAAAGACATGATTATATCGAAAAATATGTCAGAAAAAACTGACTGGACATTATAGCAGTCAAAATGTCTCAACTTGTAACCACAACGCCTGTACTCTTAACCGTCAGTTAAAGACTTTAACTTAAAGTGCCTTTTTGAAAGGTACCTCAAGGGCAAAAAGGGTATTTTGGTAACTTAAATTTTTTGGTATACCTAAAAATCATAATTTCACTCGAATCAGATGAAGTCAAGCAAGAAATAGCGTTTTTCTACAGAAAGAAAAACTCAAAATGCATTTTCAATGATAATAAAACAAATGGTTTGTACGATTTGCCAAATTGTAAACTGATTTTATGTCAAAAGTATAATTATTGAAAAACAAAAAAAGTCTGACCCCAAAAATGCGAAATGGTATCTTATAAAGACTTCTTGCACATTTTTTTATTAAAAATATTTATTTCATGTCTAAAAGTTCGACGAATCTGTATTGAGAAATTATTTTATTTCGATTTTTACGAGATTTTTAGGGCTGCTTAACTGATAGGGAAAATGTTCTAAGGGGTGGCAATTTTGGACAGAGTGTCTTTGTTACATTTTCCTAACGTACATGAAATGCTCAGATAGTTGTCTGTATATATATATTTTCTTATCTTGGCCTAAACTTCAGAAAAAAAGTGATAAAGCAGCTCTACTATAGTAATGTCAACCATACTATAGTACGTAGGGTGTACCGAATTTGAATACTTTATATGACTCATCACAANTTAAGATAAAGTTGTCGACCACGAAGCGGAGATCTCTTTGGTGATTGATACAGTCCCTAATCCCATAAGGGCCGCTCCGATAACGGACGTTTGTGCCTTGGCGGTCGGGTTTTCGAATACTGAAAACGTCCCTTATGGGATTATGGACTGTAACTCATTATGGCATTATCGAAACAAGAAAATTTTAGTGACAGTGACAACAACACAAGCTAGTTAATATAAATACGTATTTTTGGCACAGTTTGAATTGATAAAAAGTAAACACCGGATAACGTCTAATATGAATAAAGGTCCATTTTTCGCGACCGGTTCCAGCTTCTTCATATACTCCTTTATTCATATACATTGTATATGTATATGTATTTACCACTTTTACTTTATACCAATTTAAATCGTGCCGTATTTTCTTGTTGTTGTTCATGGAATTTTACAACCTTAATTAAGGTTAACCTTAAAACACATTTGTGTTGTGAATTAAAAATTAAAAAACAGTATATGATTACAGTCCTTAATTCCATAACGGCCGTTTTCGGTTCTCAAAAAAAGCGGCCGTTATGGGGTAAACGGTCGTTTTTTGAGGAAAAAGCGGCCTTTATGGAATAAACGGCCGTTATGGAATCATGGACTGTAATACAGTCACTGTATCTATAAATAACTAACGACACGGAGCTAAGCCAACAATTTCTATCTAATCAGTGATGTTAATGTTAACACATGATCACAATGTTAACACTAAAAAATTGTTAGGTTAGCCCTGCGTCGTTAATTAACAGTTAATTCATTTGTGATAATGGTTCCAGATAAACGACACTTTTTGTATTTAGCCAAATACGCGGGGAATCTGAAAACCCTTTTTATGAGAACAGTCAGACACAAAATAAACAAAAATCTTGAATTTGTTTAAAGGGCTATATGATGTAGCTGTGGAAAATCCATTTCTCTGTCGCGGCACCTACAACAGATCCGATTGATGACAGGCGTTGTGGAGTATAACTTAGAAGATCAGGAGCTGTAAACTGACTAAACCTTTTAATCAACAAAAAATGTGTTGCAAAATATCAAAAAAAAAAATGCAAAAAGACACATGTATAATCATGATTATATCGAAAAATATGTCAGAAACAACTGACTGGACATTATAGCAGTCAAAATGTCTCAACTTGTAACCACAACGCCTGTACTCTTAAGTTAAGAGTCTTAACCGTCAGTTAAAGTGCCTTTTTTGAAAGGTACCTCAAGGGCAAAAAGGGTATTTTGGTAACTTAAATTTTTTGGTATACCTAAAGATCATAATTTCACTCGAATCAGATGAACTCAAGCAAGAAATAGCGTTTTTCTACAGAAAGAAAAACTCAAAATGCATTTTCAATGATAATAAAACAAATGGTTTGTACGATTTGCCAAATTGTAAACTGATTTTATGTCAAAAGTATAATTATTGAAAAACAAAAAAAGTCTGACCCCAAAAATGCGAAATGGTATCTTATAAAGACTTCTTGCACATTTTTTTATTAAAAATATTTATTTCATGTCTAAAAGTTCGACGAATCTGTATTGAGAAATTATTTTATTTCGATTTTTACGAGATTTTTAGGGCTGCTTAACTGATAGGGAAAATGTTCTAAGGGGTGGCAATTTTGGACAGAGTGTCTTTGTTACATTTTCCTAACGTACATGAAATGCTCAGATAGTTGTCTGTATATATATATTTTCTTATCTTGGCCTAAACTTCAGAAAAAAAGTGATAAAGCAGCTCTNCATGATTATATCGAAAAATATGTCAGAAAAAACTGACTGGACATTATAGCAGTCAAAATGTCTCAACTTGTAACCACAACGCCTGTACTCTTAAGTTAAGAGTCTTAACCGTCAGTTAAAGTGCCTTTTTTGAAAGGTACCTCAAGGGCAAAAAGGGTATTTTGGTAACTTAAATTTTTTGGTATACCTAAAAATCATAATTTCACTCGAATCAGATGAAGTCAAGCAAGAAATAGCGTTTTTCTACAGAAAGAAAAACTCAAAATGCATTTTCAATGATAATAAAACAAATGGTTTGTACGATTTGCCAAATTGTAAACTGATTTTATGTCAAAAGTATAATTATTGAAAAACAAAAAAAAAAGTCTGACCCAAAAAATGCGACATGGTATCTTATAAAGACTTCTTGCACATTTTTTTATTAAAAATATTTATTTCATGTCTAAAAGTTCGACGAATCTGTATTGAGAAATTATTTTATTTCGATTTTTACGAGATTTTTAGGGCTGCTTAACTGATAGGGAAAATGTTCTAAGGGGTGGCAATTTTGGACAGAGTGTCTTTGTTACATTTTCCTAACGTACATGAAATGCTCAGATAGTTGTCTGTATATATTTTCTTATCTTGGCCTAAACTTCAGAAAAAAAGTGATAAAGCAGCTCTACTATAGTAATGTAAACCATACTATAGTACGTAGGGTGTACCGAATTTGAATACTTTATATGACTCATCACAAACGACACGGAAAATCGACAAACTTCAATTTTTCATTTGTAAACTTTTTTTCTCAAATATTTATTCTGGATTTTTATTTTATTTTTGGCATTATACTTGAAAGATAGAGCCTTACTTTCAGTATACATATCCCTCAATGTGGTCACTTTGTACATGAACATTCGAATGAAGATTTACTGTGAAATTCCCGCTGTGAGATAAACAGTATACGACGGATGTATTTTACTTGTCCAGTACACCCTAATAATATATATGTATGAATATATCACATATAGTGTACAAATGAAATGTATAAAAAACATTTTTACACACGAAATATAACAGCGTTTAAAACATTGATAGCGCAATAAACATAATGAATACAAAAAAAAATATAATTTGTGTATAGTATGTGGCGGAGCAGAGGCCGACATTCGGGTCGGAGTTGGGTCAAATATCGAAGCCAAATCTCAGGTCAATCTCTGGACGGGTCAGGTAGAATGTATTATGTGTTTTGCTCGTGTCATGGCCCGAGTTTTGACTTTATTTTATATTCGAATTTGACCCGTGGATCACGGGTATACAAACAACGCCAATCTTGGTGTGGGACATACTATTCCAGTACTGAAAAAAGCCGCAGTAGATCCGTCAGATTCAGATTTCACATACATTGATTTGAATAAAGGTCCTTTTTCGATTTTTTGCATTAGCTCTAACCACCCAGGCATTTTTTAGAGGTCTTGACTTGATTTGCTACATTAGTGGACAAAAAACAATAACTTTCTTCAACTCGCAAAAAAAAAATCTGGTAAAAACCTCAAAAACTCTAACCTGGGCGGTCAGAGCAAGTGCGGGGACATGGGGAAAAAGCGACCATAGGCCCCGTGTATGTAAGTTGTGTTTATTGCATGTCTAAACCAGACAAGCGTGTGAAATATTTTTGTGAAACTAACATTTAAAAAATAAATACGTAACATATGTATGTTTTTACATACATACAAATTATCCTTGCCGCGCATATAACAGATTACATATATATACACTACATTTCATATGAAAGTTACATACACAAATACATAAGTTGAATAACATAGTATGTAACAGCATCCATACATTGTGTACGCGATATGTAATCATTTACACAAATACATGTACCTTATGATGAACCAACTAGTGATGATTGATATGTCGTATGATATAATTATGGGTTTAAATAGGAAAAAACTACTTAGATTTGTGAGATTTTTTACATAGATTTATGTAATTTGCTCCCTTGCAAATGTGCCCATTGGGCACTGCCCAAGTCAAAACTTTTAAACACTTATCATATTAGATATGTAACCATCGTGTATCGTATGTAAATTCCCATGTATACTAATTATATATAAATATGCATTTGAATAATTGTACATATGATACGTATTTCATGTAATTGGTATGCATACATGTGTAATGAAAACAGAGTGAAACATCTGATTGTACTCGTGGAATTTTGCAATTTTAAATTTTACACAAACTGTACAAAAGAAAAAAAATATCTATGTATATTTAAAGCAATAAAAATTTTACCCTCAAAGTCAATCGGGGGTTAAATTTCCTTATATATGAAGGAGTGTAAACAAGGGCGG
>SCLG01000195.1:284123-312630 GCA_004367875.1 Oikopleura albicans
ATGTGAATCATGAGATTTATGGAAACAAATGTATCATTTGTACTACTAGATAGTAATTTGTTATTAGTACTCAAATACTTAAGTACTTTTTATAAGATCAAGTTGACTTCCTTATTATCATATTTGTAGCTTTTTTTTTGTCTATTCATTTATGGCAGTAAATTTCACAATCCCGATAATTGCGACCGCCACTTGGGACCACATCTACATGAAATATACACCTGAGCGTTCCCAAACTTTCACATTTTGTAGTTTATATGCCGTATATAAAAAGTAAAAAAAAATGGAGCCAACCGGACAGACCGGTTCAAGTTAAACCGGTTTTTCGATTTTTTAGTCGGCGATAATCTAATACAAGATACAATGTAACTGAAAATAGTATAACCGCGAGTAAACATTTCATATGTACTGTATCAGTTTTGGAAGCGTTGGGAAAATCTGGAGCGAGGGCCTACCCTTGCGTTGGGCGTTGGGAAATTCAAGCGTTGGCCAACTTTTCTCACAGTGGTACTGTACTGTTCAGTATACTTTATGAAATATCTAAACCATAATTTGAAGTTAAGTCGTTTGTATATATGAGTCTGGATGTTTTACAGATAGTCTAATATAAAATTCGTGGAAACTACTGTCTCTGGCAAATGCTTTTTACAAAAAAGGTACCTAAATCCAGACAGGAGATGGTGTCAAGGAACGATTTGTTAACGCTAACCTAGACCTCGCAGTTATCACGATCAGCTAATTGACCAGTTTTCAATGTCGAATATCTATGTATGGTCCATAGTCTATGAATAATAAAAGGGACCAAATTGGTACATTATGTACAATTGAAAAATCACTGTAGACAGATCACTGTAGACTGAGTATACCTGGGTACCCAAGAAGAGAGTCTGTCTTGATTAATATTGAGCCAATCAATCCCCTAAAAGCCCTGGGGTTAAGATAAGGTCATCTAATTGGGGAGTTGAAGGTCTCAAAAGTTACCCTGGGTCTTTAAACTCTAAATCATTGAATAAACTACAATGTAATTCGAAAAAAAAATCCGAAACAACACAAACAAAAGACGTAGGGTTTGTCCAGTTCATAAGGCTCCCGAATGTGGCTAGGCAATGATATGTAAAAAAATCATCATACAAATACTGCAGTATACTGTAGGCTGTGAAGTTGTAGGCAGTGTGAACCATTTTTCGTTGCTTTTATCTCAGAGTCCCGGGAACATGTCCGAGACTACTTATAAATACATAAGTTGTTCGTACTTCCGTAGAATGGTGGGATACGTTGAAAATTAGAAAAACACAGAATATTTAATGGCGGCTTCGGAAACTACAAAGAAATCACAAAACAATTTCCGTCATAACCAAGGGTGCATGAGGATTTTTAGATTACGTCCAAAAGTGACGAAATTTAACGTAATTTATAATAAAAAAAAAACGCTACTTGTCGGTTATTTATTGAAATTAGTACCATATTCGGAATACTTAGCCCGATTTACCCTAGAACGGGTAAAAACCGATAACTTAAGTCCCTCTAGCCGATCAGGTAGTTTACTACAAAATCGACTTTCATCGTGAATACCAGCCAGATAATAAAAAAACGGAAATTGCCAGTTCATTACCGGTCCGTTTCAAAAATAATTTGATTCCCGAAATCCTCGGGTTCGTTTTACTGTAAAATCTATAAAAAATTTGTTATTGCAAGCAAAATTGAGCAAGTATAGGGTAAAACCCATATATGGGCCTAAATATAGGCCATATGCGTGAAATGCTCAAGTTAGACATATTTTTTGGATTTAGTGGCTTGAACTGCTCTATTTTTTAACACAATAACTTTATGGTACCACCTAGTTAGGAAATCCATGCACCCCTAGTCATAAACCCCGGGCCGGGCCTAAAAGCCAAACAACAACTAATGCCAGTATTACTAGTAAATTAAATTTTCACAAATTAAATTTACAAGTTGTGATATTTGAAAAAATTGCTGTGTTTTTCATTTTTCACATGCTTACTCATAATGACTCATCGCACCCCTTTGTTTACCTTATGTTTACATTACCCCAAACTTATAACTGGCAGTCGGAAAAATTTTTTTTTGACCGAGCAGGATGATCAGTGAGAAAAACCGAGTTGAAAAACTAGTACTGGGCACTTGCTAAGCTACAAGTTTAGCCTCATGAAAATCGGCTGAGCGTTTCTAGAATAGAACAATTTTTCTTTTTTCTTGCAATGGGGTGCTCCTATTGGCCAATATCATTTCAAAATAAATGCCGACACGGTATACTAGAAACGCGCAGCCGATTTTTATGAGACTAAACCAGTAGAGAGACGTCATGACGCGTCACGGGTCGATTATTACAAACTGTTTCATGTCTAATGATGCTCATACAGTCAGGGGTCACTCGATGTGCACGTTTTTCGGAAATCGAAAATGCACATCGAGGGACCCCTGACTGTATATGATTTTCTAAAAACTGCACTCTTTAGCATCACCGAGGTTAATGTTTTGTCCGGGTACCTATTTTTGGAATTCGACATTTAAGCAACCCGTAAATAGCTTAAGGACTTATTTCCATGGTCTGATAAACTAACCGTTCCCATTGATTGCCCGAATTAACCTCAAGATTAACACAAGTTATACCAGGTATAAAATCTTTTATTGAAACATCAGCGTAAAATGCCTTTGATGAAAATCAATGGTGACAATTCGAACCTCCTTGTCAGCACAATTGGCTGTCGATTTCAGATTTCCCTTTGGTCACTGCCATTCAGCCCAATTCAAATTCTGGCAAATGTATTTTCCATTGTTAGATAAAAAAAAGAAACAAAAAATAAATAACTTGTTGAAGAAATCGAATGCCGAATTTGCCGCAATGTCAACGAGCGGCATTTTTCGACGCTGAATAATGACAACGCTTCGGTTTGCATTTTGAAAATTATATAAAGGCGTTATTATATTATAGTTTAATTAAACTGTATGTACTACAGAGATAATATATATCAGAAAANTTATTACAAACTGTTTCATGTCTAATGAAGCTCATACAGTCAGGGGTCACTCGATGTGCATGTCTCTTTCGATGTGCACGTTTTTCGGAAATCGAAAATGCACATCGAGGGACCCCTGACTGTATATGATTTTCTGAAAAAATGCACTCTTTAGCGTCACGGAGGTTTATGTTTTGTCCGGGTACCAATTTTTGGAATTCGACATTTAAGCAACCCGTGAATAGCTTAAGGATTTATTTCCATGGTCTGATAAACTAACCGTTCCCATTGATTGCCCGAATTAACCTCAAGATTAACACAGGTTATACCAGGTATAAAATCTTTTATTGAAACATCAGCGTAAAATGCCTTTGATGAAAATCAATGGTGACAATTCGAACGGCCTTGTCAGCACAATTGGCTGTCGATTTCAGATTTCCCTTTGGTCACTGCCATTCAGCCCAATTCAAATTCTGGCAAATGTATTTTCCATTGTTAGATAAAAAAAAAGAAACAAAAAATAAATAACTTGTTGAAGAAATCGAATGCCGAATTTGCCGCAATGTCAACGAGCGGCATTTTTCGACGCTGAATAATGACAACGCTTCGGTTTGCATTTTGAAAATTATATAAAGGCGTTATTATATTATAGTTTAATTAAACTGTATGTACTACAGAGATAATATATATCAGAAAAGAAATAACTGTGAAACAGCTGTGTTGAATTATTAATTAAGCCTGCGTTTCAGCAATCATATTTTTGTGCATTAAATTACGTGAGTAAGCTTATCGATAGAGAAGCAGAGAATATTTGGCATTTTGGGGCGAGTTAAGTTCCTGAAATACGATTTGTTCAAGGTTTTCCCAGTTTGGAAAACTGGTCTATACTGTTTTGAAAGTGTTTTTGCAAATTTATTATAAAGAATTTGCCCGGGCAAATTTATGCGCGTAGTTTTATATTGTTTCATAAAAAAGTACGCGGAAAAATATGCTCTAGCTGATTCATTATTGGACCACACGGTAGAACTTTTTTGGCGGCTAAAAACTATACATTACGGGAATTTCCGTATTAACAAATATTGCTCATTTGCTGCACGAATAATTGATACAAAGAGAAAAATTCTAGGAAATTGGATAAAATGTTCTCAATAACTAATTTTCGTCTTCCCCATATGTAGGGGGGATTCCTAAATTTTTTTGTCGAAAATAAAGTTAATCATATGTTGATGAAAAACATTTTTCTAAAGGTATTTGACCACGGCGCTTCTGATTTTTACACTTACAACCGCTAAAACCAACCGGTTAGGAAAAATCACCATTTGCCACTAAAATTTCATGTTTTTTGGCTCTGGTATGCGGTCCATGGAAGACTTTTAAAATGAATGGGATATTCGGGTACGGAGTATATTAACAGATCATGACTCATGCGCTTCTTTTTCTTTATAAAGACTATTTTGTAATAACAAGTACAATACCGTCAAATTGACAATGTCAAAATCAAACAGTATTTTTTAATAAAAAAATTGTTGAAGTTTTTTAATTCATTTATTCTTTTTCTTCGCCTGGAGTGAAAAAAAGTCTTATCGTAAATTACGACTATTATAGTCGATTTAGTGATTTGTTCATTAAGATTCTTAAATGGACACGGAGCAATGAACAAATACGTATAAAAAAAGAAAAAATCTCTATTTTCTGCTTGTGTATTGAGAAGCGAATAAAAAAACAAAACAAAATCTCTTCTCCGCCAATGCAGCCCAATTTTTTAGTAGTTCATAAATGTTGTTTGATTTTAACATTAACACTCTTTATTGATTGCAAATTACAATAACAGATGTAATCATTTATTTTACGAATCTGAGCTTGTTAAACTCCTATGAGACTTCGCAAATCACTTTACTCTAAGAGAAGATTTTTAGTTCAGTTGTTCACATTGAATTCCAAATTAATTCTAATAATTTATAAGAAAAATATGACAAGAAATTAGGTCAAGTGTATTTTCAAATTTAACCTACATGTATATCCAAGTTTAATTTCAGTTGCCATTTTTTATGGAAGGCATTTAAAAGGACGTAACAGGTGTAATACAGTCCCTTCTCAAATCTTACCGGCTTTTAAATAAGTGCCAAATTATCAAAAATCCCATCCCCGAATTTTTGAAAGCTACGATTTTCCAACTGTCAATTTGTTCGGGCTAATTGTCTCTTTGTTTGTTCGTTGTTCAAAAATTGCCAGAAACTAAATAATTCTGTCAATTTGCGGCATTATCAATCGAGATTCGAACCTTTGTAACTGTTAGAGGAACAAAAAAAAAAATCGGAGAAGAATGATAATTTTATTCCATCGAAGAGGTTAAGTTTTATGGCTTACGCGGTTAAAAAAAATAGTATACAAAAAAGCCTTTAATAAGGCTAGCGATTAAACATAGTTCAAAAGTAAGCGTGGTAGAGAACATCCAAAAAAAAATTGTATTGCTCAAGGGGAGAAGTTACTACGTACAGCAGCTTGAATTCGCAATGCCGGATAAACCCGGCGGATAAACCCACAGTCTGTGGGTGGGCTAGACTGGGTATCTCAAACTGATTTTCTAAAAAATAAGGCGCGCCTTTGCTTGCTCTACTTTGAACTTTTCCAGGGTCAGTTTTGCCTGAATAAGAAAAATATCGCAATTCCAGGGTCCGGAAGAAGGTGTTCAAGGTCCGCTTAGGTTTTCAAAGTCGTCATTTTCGCGGGAAAAAGTGGCTGAACAAACCAAAAAATAAAGTCAATGCCTTAACACTAGCTTGAGTCAAGCTGCTTGACCTTTATAACATTAAGGATGTGTAAGTCGATTTGTTTATTAATAATAGATTTTAGGTCTACTAATACTGTATTAGTAATACAGCTTCTACTGCAATTATGAAGTTCAATTTCCGGAAATTTCTAGAAAAAATGACGTTGAAAAATACTATCAAATTGAACAATGAAAAAAATTACTCGTCCAACTTACTAAATTATACTTTTTTCGGAGTGGTTCTTGCATACCGTATTTGTATTTTTGTTGATTTTTGTGGCCAAATTTACTTTAAGCGATTTAGAATCTTTTCAAAAAGCCTTTTTGTGATATCTTGTTTTTTCACTAATTGCTTGGACTTCACCACAAAAAATTGAAAAGAACATGAATTTTATTTAAAAAATAGACTTGACTTTTCAGACCTTATAACCAACTCCCTGTACAATCTAGACAAATAAACTAGTTACATGTAAATAAGATAAATCATTTTTATAACAAAGACTTAATTCCTAGATTGTAAATCTAATCCAGACATTTTCAATGCTGTTCTTCCGATTGATCTGGAAAATAAGTATTGTATATGTCTCTATTTAGTAGAGTATATTTAATAAAACATTGAGCAATAAATGTTGAATTAGTTTATTTTTAAAACTTTACTGTAACTTAATCGAATTAAGAATCCAAAGGATCCGTAAAACATTTCATTGTTTGGTGAAAACATATTCGTCTAAAAAAACAAAAAAATTGTCTATCAGGAGGATTAATTAATACGTGAATAGTAGAGAAACAACAATAGAGCACTAATTGTCCTGTACAGCGCCCTTATAATTCGTATGCTAGGGAAAGGATGTCATATTATTATTTCCCTAAAAATATATTAAAGATTATAGAACAAATATTTTGAAAAAAACTAACTAGAAATCGGGCTGATGGAAATTTGTCCAGGATTATGACTTTGACAAATTAATGCGAGAATTATTGCTAGAACTTGGAGCGTGATACAATTATTTCTATCATCAGCCCGCAAGAGTTAATTAGCTCATTTCATATCAAATAAATAAGCAAAAAAAGCTGTACCAAATATTTGTTAAATTTTAATTTTCAAAGAATAAAGTACACTTGAAAAAATCAAAAAAATACCTTGCACCTTTTTTGTTAGTTCTTAAAAACTAGATACTTTGTATTCTCTGATTATCACCTTTGTTTGCAGAAAAAAATATCGTAAAAAGTGGAGATTATTACAGACGCGTGCTGTTTATTTAATTAAGAAATGTTACGGGTATTACCCGTCGGGTAATACAATATCTTAGGTGTGATATCCTACAATATAAGCTCCAGTAAATTTAAAGAACAGAATAGATGAAATATTTCATTTTTTCTACATTGAATTAGAGCTGATCTGTCCACAACGTGAAAATTTTACGTGGCCACAACCTGCCATGTTGTGTGTACAGTGCCGCTCTTTTTGAGCATTGACCGAGTACTATATGTACTATATGTAGTCTATACTGGTACATTAAATAGGAAAAAACAAACTTTACGTCGTTTAGTTTTGTCATTCAGAGTAGTTTACAAAAAAACATGAAAAATTAATCGAATGAAAACTGCGGAAGTTGTAAAACTTTAGTGTGTCAAGTTCACGACCTCGTTGGGTCCTGGGGAAAAAGTTATGGCCCAAAGTATTCACATGTAACAATTTACTTTTTTTTGACGTTGAATACAAAATAATGAATGGAATTTTATAAAATATATTATCTTCACTCTCCGGTAAACCGTTATGATATATATTAAGTATATTTACCGGAGAGTGAAGATAATCTTACAATTTGTAAACAACGCTACTGACTCGTCCTAAAGCCCGGTTTACTATTTTTGGTCCATTTAGGGCGTTTTTTGGTCTAATGGACCCCTTAGAGTTAACTTGCATAAATGTTATATTTTGTCATTTTTTGAAAATATTTTCGCAAGATACTCGAGTAAGTGGTGTAAAGTGTAAGTTTTCATTCCAGCGCTGTACTTAAAATTTTCTCTAATTTTCATTCAANTCTCGATTTTGTGAATCTTCGTTAACTGAACATGATTTTGACAACAGAATATTCCATGAATTATTACAAACTTATGAATTGCGTAAGTTACCAATTAAATTAACGGTAATTGTAATATCCTGCTGAATAGTGAGAATGCCGGTCTACTCTCGTGAATAAATGATAATCAGGCGGTGTTATTTATTGAGCGTGGGAATGTAAATAAATACAGTAAAACATTTATGTAAATAAACTGTGTGCCTTAAATGAATCATATGCATTAAAAGTTATGCGTGAGTCACTCTGTATGACTATGTCAATAGTCACAATGGGAAAGTTGGCAGTGTGCCCATTGTGACAAAAATCTATACAACTCCGACCTCTATCCCATCTACTGAGTTAACTTGCATAAATGTTATATTTTGTCATTTTTTGAAAATATTTTCGCAAGATACTCGAGTAAGTGGTGTAAAGTGTAAGTTTTCATTCCAGCGCTGTACTTAAAATTTTCTCTAATTTTCATTCAAAAATTCCAATTCTGATTTTGTTTGTCCATTACTATCAGTATATGAAGTAGATATATTGCCACACGCTGGTTTACCTAATTTAGATCGTTTATCACCGGTATTAAAAACATGTGGATTTTATTAGGCGCGAATATTTAATTATTTTGAAACCTGTGGCGCGCGAGATTGACTCCGATTGCAGATCGATTTTCAACAACATTTTTTTTTCGCCGTTTTCATTATTTTTTTTTGTGATTTACATTCGTTTTTGTTAAGAACAAGATACAAAAAGTTGCGGGAGAGATTTCAAGACAAAGAGAAGAATACTATGAAACATAGAAAATAAGTCCTTTTCAAATTTTAAGCGTCACTTTTGTGAAGAAAGAGAAATATGACTTTTGGTAAGAAATTATTATAAATATATTATTATTCTAGATTTAATGGAAGGGATCTAATTTCAAGTGTATCAAGTGAATCATCAAGTTTTTGAGCGAAAAATCATGTTTTTTTTCACACAATCACCTCGTAAGTTAAAAAATTCCCTCATATAATATTGGCCTGGCCTCGGACAACCTTAAAAATCAGAATTGTGCATTTTTTAAAGATTTTATTGGTTCAAAGTTTTGAAGTCAAACGAGAGAACAGTACAATTTTCAAATCTCAGGAAACCTAAAGGTATCAAAAATTTTTGAATCTTGAGCGTTTGGGAAAATACGTACAAAATCGAATGCAAAATTCCAGTAAATATTCGGTTTTTTATTGGAGGGAAAAACACCAACCAGTATCGTCGATATTGTATCGATATTTGGCCCATACAGTATGGGCCATACTTTAGCGGAACAAATTCAGAAAATTCAAGAAATTTTTCCACGGTTTCGCCGGTTTGAACGTGCCTAGAATAATAACTGCACTGTGTTTTCCAAATATTGTTTATTTAATATGTAAAATTATTACATAATATCATATTATTAATATGTAAAATTTATAACGGAATTTATTAAAAAAAAAACTTCTTGAGGTCGGAAAGCACTCTTTGCGTAATTTAAGCGAAATAAGAGAAACCGGAAATTTTAATCGGTGTTGCACCAGATTCTGGTTTTCCAAATTGGCTCAAAATTCCCAAAGTTCACCTTTGGGAGTCAAGCATCGGATAAACTTAAGTCAATATCATACTATCTAATACGATTAGGGTTACGTAAAATTTACACATTTTAGACATATTAAATAAATATGATCAAAAGACAAAATACATTATTAAGTTCAAAGGTACAGAAAAAAATAATTCCTGTCGTAAATGTAACTTACTTTCGTCTGAGAATTAAATTTCGATTTTGGCCAAATGTCAGTTGTAGGTCATAATAGTATATAATAGCGGCAGTTGAGTGTACTTATCGTCCGTTTTTGCTACCGGACTCACCAGTTTTCATGTGATAATATAGAGAAAACAAAACGATAAAATTTAGACAATTGTGCACCGATTTGACGTAAAATAAAATTTACAAAAAATAGTAATTATATATTGGCCAAATCTTTTAATCAGCTTGAGACACTTTGATAAGTACACAACCTGCGCCGTTATCTTACGAGCAGTTATAAATTTATTGCCAAAATGAAATAGTTTGTGATATTTTTTCTCATATTTTATCACTTTGTTGGAAATTTTCATCAACAGGACCGCCTATGTACTGCGCAGTTATTTTGACGTTTTACTGCATTTTCTCGATCAGAGTTTTTTTTTGACAGGGGGTCTTGAGATTTTTTTTCTGAAAATTTGTTCATTAAAGAAAAAAATTTGACAGCGACACAGCAAACCATGACTATAGATAGATGCCTTATAGTCAACCAAATGATTTTTTTAGAAAGTGATTTTTTTGATAAATAAAACAATTATTTTTAGCTATTGTTGAGTTTAAGATGAGAGGCCCCACTTGGCCTCTAGAGCAAAGCCATTCGAACACAATCTCATTATCGCTCTGCTCATTGTATTTTTTTTCTTATCTAAAATCAAGCATGTTTAGCCAACCAAAAATTTTGGGTCAAACGATATGAAAAACTGACCGAAAAGAAAACAAGCGACAAAATGATAAAACGTTCTTCTAAACGACGATCGTCCACAGGGAAGAGAATTTAAATATACCGTGTGTGGTCAGTTAGGTTTAGAGGCCACTCAATGTGATTTAGAGATAAGAAAAGCATTTTAAAATTAATTACGGAAAATTTGGAACTTTTTTTAAAATAAAAATTTTTTGAGAAATTTATCCCGCGTTATTTCCGCACGTGTCCAGTCCTGACGGTTTGTTCGAGAAATTTGTTATATTGCCTTGCAGACTAGGAAATTTTTAAACAACTATTTTTTGCACTACAATTATTAGGGGAGAGTGCGATTAATTTAAATAAGTGACACGCGGATAATAACGATGACAGCCGGAAATATATATCGCGGGAAGGAAACCAAGTGATAAATTTGTGCTTGAAAACTTGTGTAGATCAGACGCCTATCTGACGGACAGGACACATCAAGTTTCCGAGTTTTTGTAATGCTCGTCCAGATTATAAATCATACTATCAAGAATTTTGCGAAAACGTGACGATGGATGAAACATTAGCGATTTATGCATGCAAAATATTCACAATTTTTACTTTAATGTATCCGTGGCTGGATTTGACCTCAAAAGTACATTTCTATTGATCCATGTTATATAGGCGGACAATTTATTTTAGAAAATTTATCCGTT
The DNA here is from genome assembly GCA_004367875.1 of Oikopleura albicans. NCBI lineage: Eukaryota > Metazoa > Chordata > Appendicularia > Copelata > Oikopleuridae > Oikopleura > Oikopleura albicans. The sequence goes on from SCLG01000195.1 coordinate 295,137, forward strand.
TTTTTTTCGAAATAAGCCCCGTTTCTCCAAATGAACTAATGTTTACAAAATCAAGAGATTTTGGTCATTATACAATGATAAGGTATTTTTTGAACTAAGATCATCAGGTATTTTGAGGCCACGGAAATTCTGTCTTCACTTTTTTGTATCATGAAATTTGGTATTTTTGGTGATATGGCATACGGTATGACTTCAAACTGATAAAGCTATAAAGTCTTTCAGTTTAAGGTCATAAGGTTTGCCCTTATAAGTTATAACGCAGCACCCTCTATTAAAATAAAAAAGTGCACTAAAAGTGTATGTAAACATGTTTACGCATACAATGGGATCAAGGTAATAATTACCAGTTGACTGCCCATGTAGTGTGATATGAACCTAATGTGAGATAAACCTAATTGTAACTGTATGATATTCTCCTAAATATTGTGTTTATGTTATATTTTACGGAGTCTTAATTCTCAACTAAACAGGTCGCCGACAAACAATTCAGGGTATTCCATTTGTTGACACCAAATGGTTTAAAACGCACAAAGGGGAAATGAGGAAAGCCGATTCGGAACATCTGATTGCAGTTGATAACGATGATGTTTTCCAACCGGATGACTCCATTAAACAAAAGGTAAGTCTATATAGACCATATTAGCGCGTTTACGAATTTTTGTGAATTTAATATTTCCGAGATAAATTATAGTCTATAATACAGTGGCCTTAAAACAGCACCAAGAGCACCGTATATACGCGTAATGCCTTTATTTAATTTTTTAATTATGTCTGGAAAAATATGAATTTGTGTTTGTTCTTATTTAATTTCTAATAAGTTCTTTCTTTTTTTGGGAAATAATAAGATTTAAGGCGATTAACATTTAAGGTCATTTTTTGGTATAAAAACGGCCTTATGTGACTTTCAGTCTATTTTTGTGAATTTCAAAATTTTATTTTCTACCAAAGAGTGATAAGTGATGTTATGGACTTTTCTCGACCGTCTCAAAGTCGACTAATAATGGAAGGCGGATATAACTAACCAAAGTGTAAATTAGTTAAATTGTATTCTTCATTTTATGACCTGTTTATAACTTTGGCTCCCACCGTACATCTTAATTGCATTTCAACAGTTAAAAGCAGACAGGTTCAAAACTGGGTAGTAACTTTTGACCCCTTCTCAGTACGATGTCCAGTTAGGGCACAATTATTAAATATTATTATTATTATTGCTCCATATTTTGGCACGAGGGGGAAATCCGGCCAGATAACTGCGCAAGGGGTGTAATTGAATTAATTCAACTTGGGCTAAAAAATATGGTGATGTTACCGAGTCGTTATATAAAATCTGGTTAAAATTTGTTGCAATTATGGCGTCGATGCCGGACTGGGTAAAATGGGCGAAATCACTTTTTGGCGGAATTGGCGAATTTTAAAATTGTTCTAAATGGAGCAAGTTAACCATGGTTTAAAATTAGAACTAAAACACATTCAAGATGATTTATTTTTACATAATAGATTACTGGAAACGCAACTGTTGTGAAACTAACTTACGTAATTATAGTTTTTCATAGATTACTTTTAATTAACCGCGTTTAACCGCCATCAAGTATTTAATCAATGTAATAAATCACCACACTATATTTCCGGGGCAATCATTATTAACTCGTAAGACCAACATTGTGAAATTTTCACAGTGAAAATTAATAATGCGAAATTTACGATGCATTGATGCGTACGCCATACGAGTTTGTATTATACAGTCCCGACCTTCTAGTTGTGCAATTTGCGTTTCCGAAAAACGTGCAGAACTGGGCAGTCGTGCACAACTAGGCAGTCGTGCACAACTAGGCAGTCGGACAAGATGGTACACATGATAACTTATTTTTATTTACGTTTTTTCGTTTAACAGGTTTATCGGACAACTTTTTAGGTTTAATATTCGGATTCAGCTCGCAAAATCCTTTCATATAAGTCTAAGTTTGATACGCTTAAACGTTTTGTGAAGCAATTTAGCATTTTTGCTCGACGCACAATATAGAAATCTGTATTTTTATCTGGATTATTTAAAATTTAAAGTTTGAAACTCCTTGTATTGTTCGTTCGCCTGAAGTCNATTATTAAATATTATTATTATTATTGCTCCATATTTTGGCACGAGCGGGAAATCCGGCCAGATAACTGATGACCAGGTAACTGGGCAGGGGGTGTAATTGAATTAGTTCAACTTGGGTTAAAAATATGGTGAGGTTACAGAGTCGTTATATAAAATCTGGTTAAAATTTGTTGCAATTATTTGGCGTCGATGCCGGACTGGGTAAAATGGGCGAAATCACTTTTTGGCGGATTGGGCGAATTTTTGAATTGTTCTAAATGGATCAAGTTAACCATGGTTTAAAATTAGAACTTAAACACATTCATGATGATTTATTTTTACATAATAGATAACTGGAAACGTAACTGTTATGAAACTAACTTACGTAATTATAGTTTTTCATAGATTAGTTTTAATTAACCGCGTTTAACCGCCCTCAAGTATTTAATCAATGTAATAAATCACCACACTATATTTCCGGGGCAATCATTATTAACTCGTAGGACTAACATAGTGAAATTTTCACAGTGAAAATTAATAATGCGAAATTTACGATGCATTGATTCGTACGCCGCGGCCGTACGAGTTTGTATTATACTTCGTTAATGCCGTTAAAATTAACGTACACGCTTAGTTAAAAAAACTTTTGACACAAGATTTTCGCTAGAAATTTTTTTTCTAAAGTCGATGTCAAAGCTAACAAAGCTAGTCATACTAAAGTATCTAAAACATAACTTCAAATGGATTCATGTAAAATAGGGTGTCGTATCGATTTTCTGTTTTCCCGGTCGGCCCTAGGACACGCTTTTTTATTGAAACTCATCAATCACCATTTTACTTTCAACCAGAATTTTTTACTAAAAAGTGCGCAGCGAAGCATTGGGGGTAATCATCGGGTATTAATTTGAGACAGAAATTCATAAATAACGGCAGGAGTTAAAATGTAATTTGTGACCACGGATGATTGCGCATATTACGAGCTTACATGGTATTAGCACCTTCTTTCTTTATTTTTTTGTTGGGAAACTTTTACCGTGTTCTTCTCCATATTTTGGCAACAACCGCAAAATTGCGAGGTCATGGAAAATTTAATGAAAAACATCTCGCAAAGTTCGAATTGACCTTTTGGAACAACAATGATTTTTAAAATGATGGATTAGCAGTCGAAAAGCCCATGTGTTTATTTTACTTTAGGGATTAGTAACCGAAAACACTGTATATTAAGCATTGTTTTTTTTTTGGGATGTGATTTAATTTCCAGGGAGAATTTTGCTCACCATAATACGGTATTATTAATACCCGTTTTTGTATTAAGGAATCTTTTAATACAAAGGAAATTTTGTTAGTGAGATTAAAACAACTATTGTTAAATTCACGTCAATGTTCAGAAACATATTGGTACCATTTTTAAAGGTTGATAATTTAGGAATGCCCCCTATATAGCCCTATCTATGCATGTGTTTTTGCTGAATAATTGGAAATTTTTGTGAATGCATGTAAAAAGAACGGTTCAGTTAATCTTTATTGCACGTTCACTGAAATATCGGGACAATCTGGTAACTACCAGTACATGACCAGGTTTTTGTCGTTAGGATTTGTTTTTTTTAACTCGATGTCTGATTCAAGCGTGATTTTAGTTTAATTAATTTGTTTAATGTACCGTTTTTAGTTAGGTATTTCATAGAATTTGCCGAATTTTTGATCACCTTTTTCATTAACGTGTAATTTAATTTGACTTTGGCATCTTAAGTTGTAATTGCAATTAGAATGTATAATATTATATCTTAAACCTTCGCCCGTCACCCTGTCAGATGTTTAACCTTCAAGGTACCGTATGAATCAGTTATGACACTAATAATCCAGTTATGTGAGAAGTTAGAAGGTCATTATTCTGACACGCGCATCAAAATGAGACCAGTTCATTTAGGTTCAAAGTCACTCGAAGCTCCTAAAATTAACTACAGTTGTTTTCGAAATGGAACGCTGTGATTCACATTTGAGTTTTTTGCCTTACTCCCTCTAAGTCTCAGGGGGAACAAATAGTATCTGTAGGGTACATTGTGTACCGTAAATGCACACAGTAAAATACAGTAGTTATATTATTTTCCCAATGTTGCCCTATAATGGATTTATCGATCATTTATCAGTTAATAAAAGTGCCCGAAAAGCGGAAAGAGGCTGAAGTATATTTGATGGATAATAATTACAATTTGTAAATGTTCTTTCAACTTTACGTTATTATAAATAAGACTCCTGATTAATACGTCTTATAACCGCCTTAGGAAATATATGATCAAAGGGCCACATGTTAACAAACTTGACATAGTTGAAATGACGTAGAAGACTTCAAGTTGAACCCAATTTAGTCACGTAAGAATTTCTCACATGATTGGTTTCCAAAAAAAAAAGACTTGGCAAACTTCAAAAATTGGCTAGAAACATTATTTGGAATTTTAATCAAGAGTTATTATCTTTGTATGTATCTAAGTACAAATCAGTCAACATCTCACGAATTTTTAGGTAAATTTCGAGCATATAACGGACCGATTCTCCGGGACACATTATTTGATTTATTAACTTTTGTCAATATTATAGTGGTTAAAACATTAGTTACGAAACATTCACCAAAATTACAAATGCACTGAACGGCTGTGTTGCGGTCGACAGCCCGGTTTTTCGATTTTTTTCCCTATACACCCCGTTCCTCGAAAACCGAGAACTTTTTCTTCGAGAAACTTTTTCCTCGAAAAACTAGAATTAGTGCATTAGAAACAAATTTAGAGGATCTCTTTCGAAAGGTTCATTAGAATTTTCCCCGAAAAACGTTTTTCGTATTTTCCTAAAAATGTTTTCGGAATTTTCCTCCTAAAACTTTTTCTCCGAAAGACCGCGGTGCCGTTTCCATCACGAAATGGTATTTTCCCCCGAATAACAGTTGTCATGATACGATTGCTAATGACTCATTTTTTATGGTGTTTTTTTGATTGAAAAACGTTAGAATATATCACATGGTTGGTTGTTTTTAATTAAGAATTATTATTCCTTTTTTATATCTCTATTAAATCATGAGTAAATTGAGCACAAGATGAGTCAACATCTCACGTCTCTGACTCCCATCAAAAATGTTATTTGCTCCGGGTCACAGCATCTGATTCTGAAAATAAAGCGCGCTGTGGTCAACCCACGACGTTTAGTAGGTTGAATAACATCTATTTTTTTTATTCACTTCTTCCAGCAGTAAAAGAAAAAAGTCGCTGTTTTTACGACGATTTTTCTACACTTTTTTTTATTTTTTTTTTATACCGGAGTATACTTTACTAGAGAGTAAGAGAAAATGATGAATTTTACATTTACTAGTCAGAATATTTGTCAGAGGAAGAAGAAGGTTCGTTTAGATTTGTGTTAATTTGTGCTCGTTTAAAACAATATTACAAGCATGCTAACTCCCATACGAATTCCGATGGAAAGTTATAAACTGTTCAGAGTTGCTCGAGGTTCATACATGGAGTCAAGTGCGGATAATTTTTATCTTTACCTGTCCGTTTTTTGGATTAAATTCCAAAAATATGCCGTATATTTTTCTTCTGCTAAAATAATTTCAGACAATGTTCAATATTAATCGATAAATTGTGTTAAAATTTATAAACATTTCTAGTAAATGCAAATCAAAACTAAATTTAGGTTTGAGTTATAATGCTAGACATCATTATGGAAACAACGAAAATCAGCAGAAATTAAAGTAACTTTAAAAACCTAAAGAAATTTTTTACTCTCATACGCCCTGTTTATACGTACCTAGTTTTTAGACACCGATCTTCGGACCGTCGGGTGTTTTAAAGAAATATTAATTGGGACCGTTTTGGGTCGTATTTGAACGTTATTAATAAAAGATCCCAATTTAGGCTCGCCGCGCATTATTTGGACGTAGAGTATTTTCGTACAGCGGTTTATCCAAGAAAACGTTTTTTAGAGAAACTTTAATGACGAAAACATTTTGCGGGGAAATTCGATTTGAAAACTGTTTCTTCAAAATTGCTTTCACAGAAAAACCTCGGTCCAAAATCGAACATTTTTGCATATACAAGTGTTTCAGTTTCATAAGTTTATTTGACGAGTACGGTTTTTGAAGTTCCTTGAAGGGTAAGAAGGCGTTTGACCTTGTCTAACACTTTATCGTTTCACATGAACAAATTTGAGCCTCGTAAAAGGTTTAAACTAATTCCAGTGAGTTGTTAAATGATTCGTATGTACCATAACCTTTTTTATTGCCAACTTTACTCGAAAATGCCCGTCTTTTGAAACCACAACAAACACGCAACTTTCCCCTGAGATAACGCTGTGGCTTTCGAATGACTTTAAACTTTATAGTTTCGCAATTCAAGGAGGCTAAATCCGCCGAATTAAGTCATTTAAATCACGTTATTTTCGCGTTCGATGTTAAAGTCGGAAAATAGTATCTTCGGGGAGACCTGTAAAAACGTGGCGAAACTCATTAATTCGTAAGTGTGATGCAGCATTTTTACTCAAGCGATTTTGTGCTATAAAAATAGATCAAGAAACCAACAAAATCATATGGTTTCTTTGATATTTTAGGCGGTAAGTTTGAATAGAAATAATAATGTGCTATATCATGCTGTAAAATGGCGGCTCGCTTGATAACTGAAACAAATATTTTGCAGTGTTAAACTCAGAACCCCTTAAAGTATAACTAAACTTTAAAGAAGCCGTGATGTCAACATACATTCTGGAACATCATTTTTTCTTCCAGAAATAACCAGTCTGAAAAACGTACCTTATGTGGAAGCAAATAGACTGTATTGAAAACTGTGTACGACTGGCGAACATTAATTAAAATATAGATATGTACTAATATTTTCCCGTTTTGAAAGCATTTCTTCAAAACCGTGATATTTCAAAAAAAAGTTTAACTTTTATTGTTGGTATTTTCATTGAAAATAGCTAGTTGAATTATCACAAAAAATACATATGACATTGAACATGAATATAATGCCAAGTTCAAACATCCAGATTTTAACGCAATATTCTATTTGCTTATTTGTTTGCTAATTTATGCAGTATTGACGCTAATTTTTGTGTTATTATATATCATTTTTTAAATGCGGTGTTTTGAAATATTTGTATTGAATATGTCAAACACATCATTTTTTCTTTTGTATCGAACTAAGAGAAACACAGTATTTTGTAATTTTTTTTTTTTGAAAAGTGGTTGAAAAACAAAGTAATAAAGTGCCCGTTATCATAAAAAAAATAAAGTTTTTAAGGCCAAACGCGTTTAAACGTTTATTTATGGAAAAGTTGAATTAAAATAGTCTTGCTTTTTCGATTTTGTTTTTGGACTGGGGATAATTTAAAGGCCTTACATTTTCCTGGAGAAAATCCTCTATTTTCTTATGGGAAAAGCATAAACGTTTTCGAACATTTTATTTTTTACCTTAGAAGTAGCCCCTGTAATATGGAAATTAATCTGGGAAATTTCTTTCTCTACTCCAGAAAATTCGTAAAAATACTTACACGGCTAATTATACGACTAAATCATGATTTATAATTTCCTTTATTACTCATTATTCAAATAAAACTTGCTCTTCTGACGTTTTGGCAAAATTTTTGCTTCATTTAGACGAGTAAAAGATTTCGAGTATGATGAAGCTAATGACTTCCAATGTAATTCATTTTCAAAAGGTTGGTATAATTTTTCCCTCGGTTAACGTCTGCTGTCCATTTGGGCGAAATTAGCCCCCAGGCAAACGATTACTCTATTAATGCCGACATGATAAATATTTGAACTTATGATTTTTTGTCCCATTCATAGTTGTTTCTTTCGATTTCTTTTAAATTTTAGTAACGTTTATTTTACCAGTGTTAGATTTTTTTTCGTGATCTTATGAGAAAAAATGCTGTAAGTTTTGTTCAGGCTTCGAGCTTACCGAGGTCAAACGGCGCATCGACACCCAGATCAGAGATAGAGAAACGCCTGACGAAGATTGACCAGATTACGAAAAATCATTCGCGAAGAAATTCAGTGTGTATTTTTGCCAGGTATGTTCTGCTTCATTTATGTTTTATTTTACATTTATTTATGTGCTTCAAACTAAAAAAAATAATAAAAATGTTCTATTATTTTTTCTCGGTTAACCGTCCGAAAACCCGTTAACCGTCCAGTTTTGAATTTTTTTTGAAAACACAGCTTCTAATCAAAAGCGTAGGCGCATTCTGACTCAAAGCTTACAGCAGAGCACTAACAACGGTTAACGGCATATCCTGTGTATACCGTATATACAAATTTTCGTGAAAAAGAGCACATCCAGAGACCCTTGACTGAATTTGAAATAAGAAAACTATATTGTCTGGTCAATTTAAGTTTGTCTATTTGTATTTTGAAGTCGTCCAGGCTAACCCCCGAACTCACCATTTTAAACACCAATTCTCATTTGAAATATTATCGTTCGGCAAACACGCTTTTCCTAGACTTCGCTTTGAATAAACTTAAAGCTATCAGAATAACATCCTAAAGCAAACCCAAAAATATACACTTGTTTTAGCTGATATACACATTCATAACATTCTTTTCGTCACATTATTTATTCCTAATTAAGGAAAATAAGAGCGATGACTACTTTATGTTAAATCGTCGGTGCGTATAAGATCGGTAAGGGATGAATTTGGGGACCAATAAACCAAATAAAAAAAGTGAAGTGTTTAGCCAATTATCAGAGAGCTCAAATTACGTTGACCAATCAGCCAGCGGTATTGCGTCACTTGATTTATTGGACCCCGAATTCATCAGCTGAAGAGTTTATAACGAGATTAACTGATGAATTCGAGGTCAAATTCTGAATTGTTAGCGATATGTCTTTTTTAAGATTTTTAAATGTACATGGCAACTTGAAGCAAGCAACAGTAACCATATACCTATGGTATGGCTATAAGACAGTTTGTCTTAAAACACAAAAAACAAAATATTTTTTTTATTTGGTTTTAGTGAATCTTGCTTTCATCAGATAATTAGGTTAAAATTTAGTGTACAACCAAACTTTTATTGTTCGATATCGTTGATATATACATGGGATTGAGATTAATAAGGCCTGAAATGTTGTCATTTATAAGGTTAAGTTTTTTGGCATTATTGTCTTTTGCCAAAAATCATGTCTTTTCATAAAATCATTTTCAATCCATTTTTCAATCTGCGTGTTCTACTTTTGATCTTAATATACATGTATCTCGGGAACGGGCACCATCGCACGCGGTTACACGATCAGGATATATTTTAACTATCCAGCAAATTATTCTCTTAAAATTAAAAAAAAATCACACGACAATTAAGTTTTAACATCCTGAACGCAAATTTGAACAAACTTCACCTGCATAACATTTTTCCTTAAAAATCTTCAAAATCTTTATTCATTGTTATACGGTTTATGTACTGTGTTCATAGGTAGTATTGAATTGGCACGATATTGCAGATTTAGCATTCCATAAGACAAATTTTTAACATAAAAAAGATCTGGGTACATTCCTCGTGGTGTTTTTTACTTGGTAAGAATTTGACTTCTGGTTATACTAGTCATACACCCCCTGCGCTGTTATCTTGCAACTATCGCATGAAAAAAATCTGCAAGATAACGGAGCGAACGGGGACATCTGCAAGATAACAGCGCAGGGCTTAACACATAAAGATAGGGATTCCTGGAAAATTGGCCGAAAAAAATCTGCAAGATAACGGAGCCAACGGGAAAATCTGCAAGATAACGGGTGACAAGATAACAGCGCAGGGGGTGTATTTCAGTATTTTCTTGTATCGGCTCCAAAAGACTTACCCNCATACACCCCCTGCGCTGTTATCTTGCAACTATCGCATGAAAAAAATCTGCAAGATAACGGAGCGAACGGGGACATCTGCAAGATAACAGCGCAGGGCTTAACACATAAAGATAGGGATTCCTGGAAAATTGGCCGAAAAAAATCTGCAAGATAACGGAGCCAACGGGAAAATCTGCAAGATAACGGGTGACAAGATAACAGCGCAGGGGGTGTATTTCAGTATTTTCTTGTAGCGGCTCCAAAAGACTTACCCGTCAAAAAAGTCCGTCAAAACTATTATGGAAAATGTCATATGAGTGTCAAGCAACATTGGGGGTTAGTTATGTTATGGAGGCAACCACATTTTATTCAGCATTGCGCAAACCCTGTATTCCAACATGACTCCTATTAATTAAGACTAAAAGAGTTTAATAATCTACAGTAGTACTTTATTTTTCATGTTCCATAGGCAACGCACAATGGGATCTTTAAATATTAAGTAGTCTGAAACTAACTACGTTTCCAATCGCATTTATCGACAGAACATTTTGAAAAAAAAAATGGAATCAGTCTTGATCAGTGACGTTTTTTGCTTCTGCCGGTATGAGATTGAGAGGCGTCATTGATGTCGTAACGTATTTTTAAATAATTTACTTTCAACTGTTTGTTTTTCAAGCTGCCCTGAAGCTTTTGTGCGTTTTCATGCTCTAAAAAGCAAAAAATATATATATTTCTTTTTTTTTTGACATCTGTAAAGATCTTTTCGTAAAGTAGCGGTGAATAATACAGCCAGGACGTCCTTTTTATCTTTAATGGAACACGTTTTTTTCTATGTTCAAGAGAATGACAACGAACAATTACACCAATGGTTAACAATTGAATTAGATCCTTTCAAGGTCATAAAATTGATTTTTTAGCAAATCGGTTGAAAAAAAAAAATAAACATTGTTTTATCCTGATGCTGAGCGAATTTTTATAAAGTTCAAGTACAGCCAATTTTCATTAACCGTATACTATTGGGTTCGCTGTTCAATTGATTTTTTAATCGCTCATTCTTATAAATGCACTTTCGTGGGTCCTTTTTTATGATGATGTTTCTTTTTTTTTTATGAAATTTTGAAGACAAATGCTTGAAATCTCCGTATCTTTTTGTGGAACCAGTCAGAAAATTAATTCTATCAAAAATACCCGACGAACCATAAGGTATGATCTATACCGTATAGTTTTCAACGGATGCAAGAAAAAGGTTCCCGGATCTTCGGGATTATTAAAGCCAAGTCAGTTTTTAAGGAATGCTGCATTCCGAATGCATAAGGTCAAGTGAGAATACTTACGTTGTTCGGACTATTGAGAAAAGTTAATTTGTCATAAATTATGTCACATAATAGTTTAAATAATGAAATTGACGGCTAGCGTCAAGAATATTCCAATTGGTCAACCGGCCCCTGGAAAATGTACTCGAGTAAGACATAATCGAATTAACGTTCTTTCGCTACTTTCTCTCCAATAATTGTGTAAGGTGGTCAATGTAATTATCGATTACTCCGTCAATATATGGGGACCATTTAATATGCTCGTATTGTGGACAGAGGATAATCTGGTTGGCTAAATTAATTTTCGCTAAACAAAAACTCACGGCATTGTCCAACCTATATATTGTATACCCTGTCTCCAGGTAGGGTTTCTTTTTTTACATTTGTCTGTAAACAAATATACTTTACCGTTCGTAAGGCCTTGGTAGTGAATGTACTTATTGAATTATAACTCCTGATTTTTTCCACCACAGCTTATATATGAGTTATATCGAAATATTTAACCTGTGGACACATATTGTACGAGATTTACTCCACACTACATACATTGTTCTTATTATTTGAATTCATTAGATGTTATGAGATCTACAATCAACTTAGCCTGATCAATTATAAAACGACATATAAAACATTTAAGTTTTTATATTAAAAATATTGTGCAATTGCGTACCCATTGAAAGAAAGTAATACAAGAAATTATTCGAGGTTAAAATATATCTTTAATTGAGCAAAAGCAGTTTCAGTTTGCGTATCAGGGTAGTTTCTCGATTACGATTTACAAACAAGGGAAATATCATCGTAAAATCGTACTCACATCAAAAAATTAATAGCAATTAATTATCAGCGTCAAATTGCGCCAAGTTCACGTCAAGGCTATTCATCGTGGGATTAGTGATCATGACTATGTGAACGTGCTTATCTTAAAAATAAAGAAGAGATCGAATAGAAAGAGACAGATCCCGAATGTTAAATAAAAATGGAATCACAAAAAACGTTTTTTGAAATTTCGGACGAAGACCAAGTGGTGATGATTGCGCTGCCAGAAAGGTCTAGGGTTGGACAAGTAAGAGGAAAGAGAATTTTTTATCGGCCTGAAATAAGGCCTTATAAGACCGATATTTTTATTTCATTTGGAGTGTGATTACNCGTTTAAAAGGACCGCCGACGGTCCCTCTTTTTTTCTTTTCGATAAATTAGTATGTTAGCAACGACGTATTTTCAAACGAAAACTGCCTAAACCCCACAAATTTCTTCTCCTTTTTTTTAAAGTTCGAACCAAAAAATTGAGGTATTTAGTTTTTTCTGGATTAGCGCTAGACTAACTTGGGTTTCAACGCCTCCCATGCGCTATCCTATTGTTTTTGTTATGTGACTATTTTGTGATGTTTTTTGTTTGTTTGTTTTTTGAAAAATGATATTATTTTTGATAGTTTTAATATGATTTTTCTTTTTTTTCTTTCAAAATTACTAAGAAAGAAGATACAAAAAAAGAGAAAAAAACAGCTGAAAAATATCAAAAATTGACGCGCGCCTTTAATCGCGCCGAAATAGATTGTCATGTGAAAATTTATTACGATCAAAGCTTTCGTTTAATTACTAACATACTAAAGATTCAAATGCAAAAAAAATCATACAAATATCACATCCGTGTCGCCAAGAATTGACGATTAAAAAAGGGACCGTCGGCGGTCCTTTTAAACGTGGCCGTGGTACGAATTTTCGCAAACGTGGCCGAGTTAAATNTTATAAGACCGATATTTTTATTTCATTTGGAGTGTGATTACAAAAGTTTTAGACATGCTTCCTAACAGTTCCGATTTTTCTTTCTCCACCAAAAAATGATAAACAGCCTTTATCATTTAGAGGACTACCGGCAGAACAAAGGCGAAGAAATAATAGGGTACAGTTGTTTTGCTTGAAAATAAAATTATAATATAGTTTTCGGATTCTGTTTAGAGTATTTTGAATTGTATGCGTTTTAGTAAAATTGCTATTGATTTTTATAAGCATTTTATAATAACATAATTTCGTTTTATTTCTGATATTTCGGCATTACGCCATTTTCAAAGAAGTTGCGACTAACAAATGAATACACAAAATTTTACAGAGTAAATAGGAATTCTAGAAAAATTAGATAATACAGTGCGTCTACTATATATAACGAGTTTGAATACGGGCTCCCAATACGCTGAATTCAAACTCGTATTCAAACCCGTATTCAAACTCGTTATATATAGTAGACGAACTGTATTATTTAATTTTTCTAGTATTCCTATTTACTCTGTAAAATTTTGTGTATTTATTTGTTAGTCGCAACTTCTTTGAAAATGGCGTAATGCCGAAATATCAGAAATAAAACGAAATTATGTTACAATGGAAGTCTCAAGCAAACAATGGCATTTTATAATAAACTATAATAAAAGTTTTTTTTTAATTTTAAACATTTGTACAGTTAGGGAGTTCAAAAATTAATATTGGAAGGCCAAAGTTGCCTCATAAACCCTCAGGCGGTGTATTATGCAAAAAAATAATACGACACGAGTCGTCGGCTCTAGAGAGCAGATTTTTTGTAGAAAAGGGCCCCATAAGTTGTAAGCCATAAATAGATACCGTGTTCCGGCGCGCTGACTGTCGGGATTTGAGCAATCTTCATAACATTTTACCGCTATTTTGGCATCACCGCGCCAGTCAGAGCTGCAACGCACGGTATACACAAGTATTTTGATACTGTATCCTATATGCTTAGAAATCAAAAATTAATTTACTTTCTCGAGAACTGATCAACAAAAATTGTGTAATCTGATAAAGATTAACTGATTTAGACAGATCATCGATGAGATATGTCTTTTAATTTAATGTGGATTAATTTGTAAATATAAAAATTTGTGACAGAAATGTGTGGTATAGTCAGACACCCCAGATCTAATGTCATGAATCTTATAGCCTCATTATCGCGCGTTAATTAATTAATTATTCTTTATTCAGTTTGTAATTTAACCGAATTAATATTTTTTTAATTTTATTAAAAACCCTATTCTTCTCTACGGGTTGGTGCAGATTGTAAATATTTATTTATAACAATTTTTGATATTCACATGTAAGCCCAACAGTAAATTAAAAATAAGACATTTTTTACACATTTGACATAAACTAAACCGCGGTTAATTGTGATCATCAACGGTTAAGTACATTTTCATAAACATGATTTGAAGTTAAAATTTTGAACTCATTTAATAGTTTTGTCAATTGCTTAGAAAATCGTGCAAGGACATCATTGATTTAGCACGGGGGTGAAAAACTAATTTAATAGTACGAAGCATCAAATCCGGATACAGATAGTTGGCCTCTAAGTTAGACACAAAATATGTATCATTTCGTATTTCTTAAGTTTGAATGATTGAACAGGTTTTTTCTTGTTAAAAAACGAGAGATTTTTAATTAAAGTTTTTATTACCGTTGAAATTATTTGCCAGATTCCACAAAATTGTTCAAATTCACACTACCTGACGCATAAAAAACACATTTGTCAGTGTTTTTTTCACAATGACGATTTTATATACATCGTAAAAATGATTGTGATTTTTGTTTCGCTAATATATTCACCCTAGCCAACTTTTTGGTGTTGTACTTTTGCCAAAAACATTGTATAAACTGTAATGTGGCCAATAAAATGTTTTTGACAGCTTGCTGTTTCTACTATTGTCATTCAGTGAAGCTATGATTTCGTAACTTATTATTCCTAGTTTTGTTCATATTTTACTCGAATTGCGTTTCTAGGATAACCTAGGATTATAAACACCGCTTCCTAAGTAAGTTAACATAAGGAAAGAATTATTTAGGGTGTTATAACATGTTCTATCCAATCAAAAGTAAGTTACACCCAAAATTACATAAAATAGTGTACTAAAGTGTACAGTGTAGTTAAATAGTGTGTTGTACACCAATTTTCATTTCAAGAACTCATTTCAAGAACGTTCATTATAATTACATATTTACATAGTTTTTGAGCACTCTTTTAGATTAATTTTCGTTTTTTTAGACAAAAGAAAAACAGAAAATCTGGCGGATGCGATTTACCGTTTTGTCCTTGTCATCATAGAGCCAGATTTTTTTTTCTCGCCAGATTTTATCCCTCTTTTTGGGGACCAACTGTGTTGAAATGACGCAAATCATAGTCTTGCAGAAATGAAAAGGACACGTTTTAATCTGGCACATGTGAATATTAATACAATTAAGGTTTTATCATATTTATCTTGATTTTGACCATAGAATCACCCGCAAATGGATATATTTAATGTATAGTTCCCACTGGTTCCTTTTTTCAGTGTGATTAGAAATAAAAGAAGAGAAATAAGATCGACCAAAAGAGATAAAAAAAATAATTTATTTTGTACCGGCTGATTTATGTCATATCCACATATGTAGATGCCCGTGTTATCTACATCAAAAATCACACGGTATATATATTTGAAACAAAATAATTAACTTTAAAAATAGCTGGATTCTTTTACGAACGCAGAATCATTGTATTTTATTTCCTGTGATATATACATTTTATCAACCAAATATCTTTGTAAAATGCAAAAAATAAAAAAATAAAAACAGCTAAAAATGTGAAGGCAAATTTGAATGAAATTTATACACGGTGTGGTCCAACAATAAATCAGAGCAAATTTTCACACGCACTTTTTGTGCTGAAACAATATAAAACTGCGTGCGAAAATTTGCCCTGGATGATTCATTGTTGAACCACACAGTAGTATTTAGCCTTTTGTGTGTTTTCAGATACTTTTTAAAGGTAGAATTAAACATAAAGGTCTCTCCCACCGATAAATATTTTTTTGATCGTGTCAGAATAAAAAGTTTAGAAAAAAGTCTATTTTTGGGTTTATATGGTCAGGGGGACAAACAAGGCTGTGAAAACACTTTGGAGATAAACCATACTGACACTTCAATGTGTTCTTAGGGATTTCCGAAAGTTTTCAAAATCCTGTATACCACCTAAATTGTTGAATGGTTGCGGTGAATATCAGTTAAATAAAAGTTCATCTTCAAGTTAAAGCCTTTAATTATTTGAGCTAAACTGTAGCCCACAAATTTGATACGAATTAGTGTCAATTTAACAAATCATCCAGTTTATGTCGAAAATGTTCAAAATGTTCAAATTTATTAGTTTTGTTAACTTTAATTGTCCTTAATCCACTCGTAATCAACGCGACTGAGTAACTTGGTCGGCCTATCGTTAACTCTGATTGTTTCTTCTCTTTTCGCAGAGTTTCTCTTTTTTTCATTTTTCTTTTGCATTTTAGAAATCGACCCTGTTCACACAATTAGGGTTTTTTGTTAAAAAAACACAAATTACTCTTGACAATATATTGTATTTTTTTGGTTAATTTTGGTTTGAAAGAGACAAAAAGAGATTTAATGAAACCTGTCATGTTTCTTCATCAATTTTTGTCAATTAATTATAGGTTCTATGGTTTTAAATACACTAGAGAGTGACCTTTTCGGTGTCTTCTTTTTCAGATTTTTTTTTCTTTGAAGTATTTGTTTTTCTGATGATTTACAGAGGTTATTTCGTTTAATTGTTTTAATCGCCGGATACTTTTCTTGCGTGGAGTTTGCAGAGTACTTTTTTCAAAGTCAAAAAGAGATTAGAGAAATTGAGATGTCCTTAGATCGGGAATGGTTGGATTAATTAGTAAAATTATAATTTTGTTTGCAATTAGTAATTAATAACTTATAAAACTTGAACAATTTTTTTCGGAAAAAATCATTTAAAAATTTAGTATTTCATGGTTGTATACGGCCTTAGAGTGTGGTTTGGGTTTCGAATGTCCGGAATGAGCGCCGTGGTTGTAATGCCTCATTCGTGTTCGGCAAATGCGTCGGGAGTCCGAGTCGGGACTGTGCTATATGATTTTTCGACCTCGTCTATCCTAAACGTTCAATAACCTGCATCATACAAGTTTAATATTTTTATATCTCATAAACAAGACGTAGGGGCGAAAAGAGCGGTACTTATTGTCAGAATTTTTTCAGTACTGATTGACTGATAGACTATCAGTGATAGTGAACACAAGTACCCTAATACATAAACATTTTCTGCTTTAGTTTAGTTTTGACTTATATCGTAAAATAGCTTATAAAATCAATATATCTCTTAGCGTTCCATAGCTTATCTCAAGGGATAAGCTACCGTTTTTTATAAGGTATACAGTATACTGTATACGGTATACAGTTATTTCCTATTCAGCTAATTAATAATTGAATTTCACTTAAAAACTCA
>SCLG01000195.1:312821-336382 GCA_004367875.1 Oikopleura albicans
TTCATATTGTTTATATGTACATATATATCTTCATATAGTTTTTGTCCAGACACACAATAGTTAATTTTGTCAACTGTTTCCTGGGAACGTGCTCACAATTTTAATGTCATGGTATTAGGATCCAAAGTGTAATTTACAGCTCCAATAGATTACGTTTTTGAAGTGAAAAGTTGTTAACGTGCGGTAAAATAATTATAAAAATTGATGTTAAAAATATTTGATTTAGATAATGAGGTTTTTTTAAGGTTGAACTTGGTATAAATTTCGTCTAGAAGACGAATTTGTAGTCTTTTTTGGGAAAGTTAAGCTTCAAGACAGTCAAAAATCATGAAAGCGGGAGCATAAGGTTGATTTATAGCTTGATGTTTATTTTTTAGTCTGAGAGTTTAATGTCTAGCATTTTATCCTATTATCTTTATGTACAAAGTTACTTACAATGTAACCGTTACATTATTCTAATCCAAATCCATAACTATAGACGTCAACGTTTAATTAACTGTTGTAGAGGTAATCCCTACTAGTTTGGATTTTTATTTTTTTATAGTTTGAGTTTTATTTTTAGATATTTTGTACATATTTTTTTGGAGATTTTTGGACTTATCTTGACGCAATTTTATTGTTAACATAACGCCAATTAAGATGCTTGTAGGTAATATTATATTACTAATATAAAATTAGTGACAATAAAACGAATTTCAACGGAATTTAAGGACTCGACAATTACAGTATCATTAATGTTTTTATGTAAGCGTAACAATAATGGTAATGGGTATAGCCTATACCGTATAGGTTAGAAATATATATATTTATATTTCTGAAGCTTTACTAAAAATTTTGCTTACATTCCAAGCGCTCATTCCGGATTATTCGATTTTTTACTAAAAAGCAGCTCAAACTAACGCGGCCGTATCTAGCGTCGAAACTTGATTACAAATCCTTAGATTGCCAAGGGTTTAATTCATATACAGTGCAGTGAATAATAGGAATAAATGTGCAAAAGTGTAAAGGTAAATTGGTCAAATTTCTGTCAACAAATTCCATCGTGTTCAAATTACCGGATACATCTGTATGTTCCTTTTTATCATTTGTAAAATTTACCAAGTGGCCGGTAACATTTAGCGTGACAGATGATGTAATTGATCAACTATCACTCGCACTTTTGACACATTTTAGACAGAAACTCTGAAAAACGGAGAAATTGAACTTGAATCAACTTGGATTTGACGGATGGTGTAAAAACTTGGTCATAAACTTATCTCTAAATAAACTTTTTTAATTCAATTTTCATGTTCTTTTTTTTTGATGACCTTCAGATCGATCATCGCGTGTTAATAAACTGAATGGATAATTCAATTTAGAGAGAAAAAAATAAGCCATGACCACCAAATTTTTTCGAAAAAAACTGTTTTGGCCAAAATGTTCGTCTCGAAAAGTTAGCTTTTAATATTTTTGGAAAATCAAGGCCAAGTTCAACGAGTCACGTGATAAATTTGATTTAAGGCCTTCAAATAGGCCATTTTTATGTAGACGTNCTTAAAACGTCTACATAAAAATGGCCTATTTGAAGGCCTTAAATCAAATTTATCACGTGACTCGTTGAACTTGGCCTTGATTTTCCAAAAATATTAAAAGCTAACTTTTCGAGACGAACATTTTGGCCAAAACAGTTTTTTTCGAAAAAATTTGGTGGTCATGGCTTATTTTTTTCTCTCTTAACTTTTATCACAAAGAATTTGGCGGATGAAACGAGTAATATTTAGAAAACCGCGGTTTCATTTTTTTTGTTCAAAATTATGGCTGTAAATACTCTGAATAGTTTTAGGGATTGGAAAGCATAAATATTATGCATCTTTTGAATAAACGAGGATCAATCAAAAAAAAAATGTAAAAATGAAAAATAGCGGTTTAATGCAGCATATTATTATAATAATAAAATAAATTTAGGTCCAAATCATTTCACAAATCCATTGAAATGCATTTGGGCCATTTTTTGGGTACATCATAACTCTGCTATGTTAACATTCTCGATTAGAAAGAATACGTTATCTAAAACGTATCATTTTATATTTACCATCAAGTTTCTTAAGATGTAGTTTTAGAATATGTATTTAGTATTCGACAGATCAACCAATAGTTGAAACGTGCAGGTTTTCAACCTGCGGGTAATCTGACGTACTCCTGAGGGTTAGAAATCACCTGATGATAGCTAATATTTCTTTGTTGCACATTTATGAACCACAAAATAACTAAATTTCCTTAACGACCACTAAAGTCGTCAAATAGTGTTTACTATATGGACCATATAATATGGTTGTAAACCGTCTGATGTAGGCACAGGTTCCATTAGATTATGGGCCATGATAATTTATGACACATAAACGTAAAGCTATTAACACGTTCACATTTTAGTGACATAACATGTGATATGTGACATAGGTTACACCATTACCGGAAAAATATTTTATTAACTTTGAAGTTGAACAACTTTGAATGCCTTCCACATTAAGAGATCGCGTTTAGATTAACATTTTTTACGTTTTTATTCTATTTAATGATCCATTTGAGAAATTTAAAGATTTTCACAGAATTTTTTTAACTACAGTAGTGGTCAAATTCTAACCACGTTCAAGAAATAACTACCTGATGCTGTAGTTTTAAATTAGCTCAACGCAACATTTTTTGATCCCCTGTTTTTTCACCCCATTTTTGACATAACCTCGGTAAAATTTGTACCGTAATTGTTTAGGGAGTTGGTGTGACATCTGATTAATTATTTAATCATTAAAAAAATAGTACACATCACATCTAATCGATCAATAGCGTCATGCCAATTACAATCCATTTTTTTCTGTTTTTTTTTCATACATTCTAAAAAAAACGAAAAAACGCACTCATATTCTGATTTTGTGGCGATTTACGACCACATTTATACGGATATAAAACGAACGTATTCTAATATATTCCAAGCATTTGCCAAGATTTGTCTTTTTTGTATTTTACACCCGCGGGTCTAATTTCCGCGCTTTTGTTCAATTTTTTGTAACCAACAAAAATCATTTATTGTTGCCCTGTTGTTAGAATAAAAAATATGGAATCGGTCTCGGTCGAATCGGTTAATAACTCTTCCAACATTACACAACCACCTAAAAGAGAGCTTGTTCGGCGCGATGCAATCTTCTTTTATCAAGAATCACGGTACGTTTACTATCTAGAAAAAAATCGCGTTTTCTGTGTGGATACATTAACTGTGTGTATAAAAGCCTTAAATATACCAAGTACGTGCTGAGATTTTTCGTTCCATTTATAGCAAGAAACAAAATGAAAATCAGTGATAAATAATCCCATGGGCTGAATTAATAATAATAAACTAATACAGTTGTCAAAAAACCAGGCAACATAAAAGTCATTTATAATCTACAAAAAAGTCAAACTAATTGAATAAAACATTGTACAATAAGGTCAGTTATTCAAAGCAAATTGAAAGAGAAACTTTTTTTTATCTTTTTTTAGCTTTCGTTCAAATATCAAAAGTAATAGAGATAATTGACGGTTTTATTCAGAGGAAAAGTTGAGAATTGTAGTGGCACCATAAGAAATGTATCTGATTTTTGAATTATAACCAGGGCTTAACTTTAATTCAGTGGTGGCGCACAATTGTTTTGAGGGACTTTCGCAGAAGTAATTTTAAATTTATAATCCAATTTATTAGGTATACATTATACGGTATGGACCATACCGTATGGTACATGTAACATACCGTATAGTTCTTGCCCCTTATGGGACGCTTATTCGAATGGTCGGACTTTTTATAGGTAATTTGTTTTGCGTTAACCCTACACCGCAGGATTTTCACGTATAGGTCATGTGACCAATTTTATCTATTTATTTGTATTTTTATGCTCCAGTATAGGGCCCTAGTTATGGAATTTTGGTTCGAAATATACTCGTATGGTATAGTAATACATTTTGTAGAAAAATGTACAATAAAGAAAGTTAGTATAACAGTCTTATAATAGGGCTAATCAAAACGCAATCATGATTCATGATGAAAAATTAAGGTCTAACTGTGGTAGAACTTCTCTGATGGGAAAATTATCTCCCTTTGTTGCCAAATTGGGTTGCCAAGTGCAGGAAACTGGCATTTGTTAAATCAAATCATATTTTTTCAGGCGTTTTTTCTTGATTAATTAATTCATCAAAGTGGAGACATATACGGCACATATTTTGTCTGCACCTTCCATTTTCAGCAGCCTATTTTCCGTACAGATGGGAATTAGGTAATTGTATCCCAAGATAATTACAGTTTGACAACGTTTTATTTATTCTATAAGATGGAAAGAGCTGCATTATTGAAATTTGCATAGTATAGTCGTTAAAATACACTCTCAATGGTTGATTTATTCTTTATTTTGTAGTTAATATATGTATTACAAATTGGGCTTTTAGATTAAGTGTCAGAGAGAAAAAACAGAGCATTATTTTACCACCCTTTGTAAAGTGTTTTTTAGATGATAAGAAAAAAGATTCAGTTATTGTACTTTTTGTTATCGCAAAAAAGTTGAAAAAAAAAATAAATATTTTTTGTTTATTGGCCCGCGGTTTTATCGAGATTGATTTTTTTTTACTTTTTAACTAGATGGAAATTTGTTGTATTTTTTGTGCAAATGAATATTTATATGTGGTGCGCAGGAATAGAAATAAAAATAGGGTTTGACACGAACAGCGGCCCATTAAAAAATTCTAGTCAAAAATATTTCTCATGATCTAAAAACACGAAAGTGAAGCACACAAAAATCAAATATATAAAAGCATTGGTAATGAGCCGAAAGGACTCTCTAACGCATCTGGGACTTTCGGCGTATGGCGTGGTCGGATATCTTGATCTGGTCGGCAGTCAAAATTTTCAACGAAAAGAGAAATTGGAAGTAATACATAATGCCGTAAGGTTTTCATATTGTCCACTTGGGCTTTTGCGTCAAAATATCAATATAATCAAATATATTTTTGTTTTGTTAAAGACCTAAATATGGGTCCAAAATATATCGTTTTTGGTATATGGCTATAAAGTCACCTTTTTTCAAATGTATTTAAGACATTTTTTGACCATGACCTTATAATCATTTCTGCCAAAAATTAGATTAATCTTCTGATTGTCTAACCAGGGATGCAGGGATTTTATATTCATGTACTAAGTCTAACTGCTCAAAAAGTATAAATTCACCAATTGGAGCACCATTTTTTATTTTGAATCCATAATTCGAGACCAAACATTCCTACAATAACAACGGCGAAACATTAGGTTATTTTTCGAATATATATTGTTTTAATTTGAAATCAATTTTTTTTTAATAAACTCACTTTACCTTGAATCAAGGCCCTTGATAAGGTTTTTGGATGAGCTGGAATTCGACAATAATCAGTGAATCCCTTATTTCCCGCATGACTCTCGAGACTTTAACACGGTGACATGCCATTAAAACTGGCATTTTATAACAGCTTTGAGCATTAGTGATGGTGTCTTATTTCACGTAGACCTTATAAGAGGTGTCTAATTAAGAAACCAGCCTATCATATGCGTTTAGTACAAAAACAGGCGTAACCCCGCCGTATTTTATAGCTCAATTACAAATGTCAAATGATTCACCTTTTACTGAAAAAATAACAGACAGTTGGAAAGACATGACCTTAAGGGAGTCAATGACACTGTATCTGTATGTCTTGGCATTTGACTGTATCAAAATTGTATCTTAAATAATACGTAAAATTGATTCATTTTCGTTAATGTCATTTTTACGATTAACAAAATCATCCAATTAAATCGTCTGATTTTTTCACCGAAGACATTTTTGTGTTTATTTTTTATTTCTTTGTCATTATCTGCTTTTTGTTAAATAAAAAATGAATTGAAAAAAAACTCAATGTTAAAGGAAGGGCCGTTGATATGTAAGTCACACGCTTTGTCTTTGCACCTCGTTTACAGTCAAAAGACATTTGTTAGTTTTGTTTGGTTCTTTTTTTTTATTACGGCACGACCTTTCAATTGAACTTTTTTCAAAGAAGTCTTGGTTTTCAGTTGTTTCTGTTTTTTTTCTTTCCGCATAAAATACGATTTTTCTGTATTTTCGTCAGAGATATGAAATGTAAATAAGGAAAGAGATAATCGTATTTTTACAAAGATATTCACAGAATAATTTACTTTATTATTCATAGGAAATTCATTGGTCAATATACGAAAAATATGACCGTTTNCTAACGCATCTGGGACTTTCGGCGTATGGCGTGGTCGGATATCTTGATCTGGTCGGCAGTCAAAATTTTCAACGAAAAGAGAAATTGGAAGTAATACATAATGCCGTAAGGTTTTCATATTGTCCACTTGGGCTTTTGTGTCAACATATCAATACAATGAAATATATTTTTGTTTCGTCAAAGACCTTAATATGGGTCCAAAATATATCGTTTTTGGTATACGGCTATAAAGTCACGTTGTTTCAAATGTATTTAAGACATTTTTGACCATGACCCTATAACCATTTCTGCCAACAATTAGATTAATCTTCTGATTGTCTAACCAGGGCTGCAGGGATTTTATATTCATGTACTAAGTCTAACTGCTCAAAAAGTATAAATTCACCAATTGGAGCACCATTTTTTTATTTTGAATTCATAATTCCAGACCAACCATTCCTACAATAATAACGGCGAAACATTAAGTTTTCGAATACACCAGATGTACCTTTATCTTGGGAAAGTTTGGGGCTAAATTGAACCAAGATAACGGAATATAGGGTCATGTTACCAAGATAACGGTACATTGTGTGGGCGTATGGTTGAAAATGCGTAGGCGAATCCAAGCTAATGGAAAATAGGGGCGAAAGTATTGCGAAATACATGTTTTGAATCAAGGCCCTTGATAAGGTTTTTGGATGAGCATGGAATTCGATAGTAATCAGTGAATCCCTTATTTCCCGCATGACTCTCAAGACTTTAGTGACTAAAGTTTAGTCAAAACATATTCATAATATGATATTGTCTATTTAGCGAAATAGTTGTAACCCGGTGACATGCCATTTACACTGGCATTTTGTAACAGCTTTGAGCATTAGTAGTGGTGTCTTATTTCACGTAGACCTTATAAGAGGTGTGTAATTAAGAAACCAGCCTATCATATGCGTTTAGTATAAAAACGGGCGTAACCCCGCCGCATTTTATAGCTCAATTACAAATGTCAAATGATTCACATTTTACTGAAAAAATAACAGACAGTTGGAAAGACATGACCTTAAGGGAGTCAATGACACTGTATCTGTATGTCTTGGCATTTGACTGTATCAAAATTGTATCTTAAATAATACGTAAAATTGATTCATTTTCGTTAATGTCATTTTTACGATTAACAAAATCATCCAATTAAATCGTCTGATTTTTTCACCGAAGACATTTTTGTGTTTATTTTTTATTTCTTTGTCATTATCTGCTTTTTGTTAAATAAAAAATGAATTGAAAAAACTCAATGTTAAAGGAAGGGCCGTTGATATGTAAGTCACACGCTTTGTCTTTGCACCTCGTTTACAGTCAAAAGACATTTGTTAGTTTTGTTTGGTTCTTTTTTTTTATTACGGCACGACCTTTCAATTGAACTTTTTTCAAAGAAGTCTTGGTTTTCAGTTGTTTCTGTTTTTTTTCTTTCCGCATAAAATACGATTTTTCTGTATTTTCGTCAGAGATATGAAATGTAAATAAGGAAAGAGATAATCGTATTTTTACAAAGATATTCACAGAATAATTTACTTTATTATTCATAGGAAATTCATTGGTCAATATACGAAAAATATGACCGTTTTCAATACCATACCCTCGAGTCTACTAATTTGGGAGACCGACCAATCGGGATAATGTAAAACTTGACGAGTATGAACTTTTTCAATATCTGACGATTTCTTAAAGCAAACCACTGCGCGCCGACAGTGCTATAGGCTATAGCAGATTGAAAACGGGGCATAGGAGTTAAGGTATTTAAACTCCCATGTTGGAAATTTAGTATTTTATAGATAAAGTAACTAGTATACTATGGTTTTAATATAGTAAAAAAACTTTTTTTTAAATATTGTGTATTAATTGTGTTTTTTGTTTGAGATATTTGTAAGGCTTTTGTTTTAAGCTTTAAACCAACATTTTTAATTTCATTATCTCGACTGAAAAGCAAATCATATCTACTTTCAGAGTAAATATTTGATCCGCGACGTCGCTGTACTATTTTTGAGAACTAGTTCAAGGACAGCTTTTACTATTTTTTTTCGTTTTAAACGAAATGAGACGAAGGTGAGAGAGAATCTTGCCGACGACGGGAAAAGATTTTATTAACATCATGTAGACGATTACCTAATTTGGTTACATCCATAAAATCTTAGACAATTTTCTTTGCTCGGAAAATAGATCGAAAACAAAATGACCGGAAATTAGTTTTCCTGTTTTAAAAATAGCGTTTAAACTGCGTGTTTTCACACTAAAGAGAATTTTGTTCGAAAAAAGGCATTTTATATTACTAAAGAATATTTTAAAAGCGTTTTGGATTTCTTATAAACATTAGTGACCATTATGGATGGTTCCTTGGATGACGAAAGGTTAATATCATTTGATAATAATTACAAATAACGCTTAAATCTTTCTCAAAAGAAAATACCAAATCAAAAACAAATATTTCTCTGAATATGTATCTTAGTGCCTGATCAGACTGCAAACTTAAAACCAATGAGCGTAAATAAAATTTTGCATAAGGTCGTATGTATACGTATATATTTACGGGTTGCCATTATACATGTGCTCATGAGAGTTAAGCATACAAAACGTGAACGAGTTATGGTATCACACCCTATAAATCTGTGGGCTAAAACTACGGAACAAATACCATTTATCATTAAAACAACGTCACAAACCTTACCACCTTTGGTCACCACAGTTTGTGGTTAACACAAAACCAGAAGATAATTTTAGAATGATTATCTATTTACACTTTGATATTTTGAAACATCGACAAAAAAGGGCTATAAGGAACTGAGTGGTCGAAAAAAAAAGAAATATCACCGGGAGGCGAATTATTAACTTTAATGAGAGTGGCTGTTTGCACTTAATGTTACTAATCCGCAAGTGTTTTTTTATTTATTTGATGGGGTCAATTGGATTGGTCGAGTTCGAAAAACAACATCTTATTTTGTGTAAAAAATTTGTGTAAAAAACCACGATGAAAACTAGTAATGAAATTCACAATGAAAATTTTAAATATATAAAAAAAAATCAGATGAATTTTCGTACAGGGAATTTTTAGGATGACACTATTTAACCCCGGGCGGCTCTATTTACATGTAGTTTACTGTAATTTGCGGTTTTATGATAACTAGTAAATTTTAGGTATTGATACAAGTAGCCCAAATTTTTCAAATCATTTTTTCTGGAAGATATTTTGTAAAATAAACCTAGTAAATTACCAGTGGTATTATTTTACTAAGTAGTAATTATTTATTTATTTGTAGTTTACATTTTTTTGAGAAACAAACCAAAGCGTTTGTTTTGTTTATACTTTGTATGTTTTTGGTTTTAAAATTGAGACTTTGAACTTGACTCGAACTTTGGATGCAGGTTTAAATGTAACATTTACCAAGTTCTACACATTGACCTTGGCTCATCAGCCAAACATGTAATGCACAATTTAAGAGGAATTATTGACTCAAGCTTGACTCATATTCAAAATATTAGTATTCCAAATTTATTGGTGCCGCAATTGTTCCGAAAATCTGGGTTAAATTTTCACAAATGTAGTTTTTTGGAACGTTCACTGGAGTTCAACCTGGCCACGGCCTACCGGTATTTTTTAAATATTTGTCAATCATTAGGTTTTTCATATCTCCACAGGTTTTAGACATTAATAAAAAAAGTCCCGAAAACCAGTTAACTGGATTAAAATGCGCCTATACTATTTTTTTATTTTATTGTAACGAGTACTGTTTTAAACCTACAAGCGAAATTTGCTAGGTGACACTTTTTCCACACACCAGTACCTATGTTTTAGGGGGTCTGCTTAACTCTTTTTGTGTAATCTAAAAATAAGAAAATTTTGTTAGCTACTTTTAAAATGTGGATTATAAAATTATTTTGTTTTCTAAGTGGTTGCATGCAATTTCATCTAGTAATAATTTAAATATTAGTTTATGGATGACGCCAAATGATCATGTCAATGGCCGATTTACTAAGTCGACTTAGTGTTCACAAATTTAGTTAGAGTTTACTGAGAGAAATTAACAATCTTTTGCCAAAAGAGTATTGATATTACCTATCAGATATAACTGTGAAGAATATCTTTAAAATAAATGTTTTGTCGTAACAAGTATTATTTTATCGAAATATAGATTTTATTTCATCGTCTGATCTCAATAAATACTAGTGTGTCTAAAGCTGCCGGCTTGTAACAGACGTCATATTAACATTAGGGTGCCCAACTTCGTAAAATTACCGATTATCAATGTTAAAAAAGAGAACCATTTTGTTATTTTATATAGATTGGTTTACTAGGTTTTTGTAATTTTTTTTTCTAGATTTTTAAGCAGAGTTAAGAAATCTAGAAGAAAAACAATGGTTAGCCATATTTCAGTACGTATAAACGGTAGAACAACAAGGTTAAATATAGCTATTTTTTAGTAATTTCGAAGCACATAAATTCAATTTGTTATGTTTTTTTACTATTTAAAAATAAAATTCTCAATTCTATATTAACTATATTATTTGTTAAGGAAAGGACTTCACTCCGATTCTTCCCAATCGGAAGCGGTTGACTCAGAAACGGTGTCGGACGGGAGCAACAAGAACCTCATCCAAATGACCTGTCAACAGTAAGTACACTTTGAACTTTGAATAAATGCTGATTAACCGACCACCCTTGGAATTAATCCCCTCAGAATACAAATCACGTTTTTTTATTATGGGGGATTAGGCCAACTCAGACACATCATATATACTGAGATTATTCACCCTTAATCCTGGATTTTGATCTATTTTAGGGGATTACTGATTTACTGTATTCCAAGATACTCGATCATTTGAAATCAATTTGAATTAACCCGAAGGCGGCTACTTATTATCATATTAATTACACGGGGTTGGTAATGTCGTTATATTTCGCGGATTAGGTGCACTAAACTTTCATTTTAAGGGGGTTATTACGCTTAAACTTAAAAGCAAGGTCCCCTCTCTATTGGTTACTGTCATGACTGGAATTATTAGGCCGGATAGATTACTATAATAATTCCAGTCATGACAGTAACCAATAGTGAGGAGACCTTGCTTTACGTTGAAGCGTCGATAGAAGTGAAATGACGAGAATTTACCAAAGTTCAGTAATCCCTTAACACTTGGAATTGAAACTTCTAAGGTCGTTTGTCTAGTAAAATGTAATTAACCTTAATGTTAACGCGGTGACTTACAGTTTTTAGCGGTCACTGATTTAACGTAAATTTACTAATACCATTGCGGGTCATTCTGTTAGGCGCCGTAAGCGAAACATTTTTTATTTATTGTTACCCTTAAATTAGTAAAATTAACTCTCAGACATATTTCTGAATACATTTTCATGTTTAGACCACCCTAATAATGTCAACTTGACAGAAAATAAAACTCGCCCTCTTTTACTTTCACGACTTCACAAGGTGCCAACACGACACATGGTCAAATTCGCGTTAAGTTTTCTTTCGCGTGAAATTTATATTTCTAGTTTTTTTTTGAGTGACTAGGATATAGAGGATGAGTCATATTTGTTATTTTAAAATTGCGAATTTTCCGTTTTGATAAAGAGATTTCAACCAGAAATATATATTGAAGCAGCGACAAAAAATCGATACGCTGTCACGAGAACTGTCGCTTTGGAAAAAATATAAATAATTATTAAAACAAAATATGACATTTTTTCATCGAAAGTCGACGGAATCAAAAGTACCGAAAATTCGACTTGAAAGACAGAGATCAAAATCCATGCATGATTTGCGAAGTTATGAGAAAAAGTAAGGCGCTAATTAAACGTATTTTGACAATGGTTCAATAATTGACTAAATCTTTCCCACAAATTTATATTTTTGACGAATTGTGTTGGCGTTATTCTCTAAATTTGGCGTTTTTTTTATTTTCGTAGAAAAACAAACTTTTAATTATACAGAAAGGCAACTACGGGTCGTTTTAATCTTTTAAAAGTGTTTTTATTTTAAAATCACTTGATTTTTTTTATAATTTTTAGCAAATAATGGCTTTTAGGTATTTTAGGTTATAATTTTAGGTTATTATATTTTATAGATCTATTTGTACTTTAATGGGCTTTCACCTTATCAGAGACAAATTTAGAGGAGATTAATAAAAATGTAGTAAAAGTCGTTTTTAAGATCCGGTATTTGCCCCTGATTTTTAATCTGTAATTTCTCAACAAAAAAGTAAAAAATACTTTGATTAGGTTAGAAGAACGCCAAAAAGAAGAAGAAGCTCTGCGCCACCAAATTCGAAAAATTGCTGAAGAAAAAAGTATTTTACATGAGCGCCTCGACCAGCTCAAAAAAGACTTCCTTGAGCTTAACCCACGCAAAGATCAAAAGGCGCGCGTTGACGCGGCTTACGAGAAGCAAAAGGCCAAAGTGAAACAGAGGATAGCCCAGCTGGACAAGAAAAAGGCCCACCTCGAGAATAAGCTGCGGCATCCCGCTGATATGGAGGGGTTAAAAAAGGATCAATTCCGGGGCGATTCCAATGGCAATCTGATGGATCAAAGCTTTGATGGGTCAAGCAGTGATGCCAATTTCGATTTTGCCGCCTCGGAAAGCTCCTTAACCAATCACTCATCACTGGCGAATAAAAACTCGAATTTATCCCTGGCTTCAATGGATTCAGAGAGGAAATCGGTTGGCGGATCGTCCGAACCAGATAATCTTCAATTTAACACCAACATTTCAATGGATCAACTGGCCGAACTGGTCGCCCAACTTCAGAGTCATAAGGACTTCTTCGAAGAAGTGTTTATGAAAAAACTCGAAGCTAAACAAGTAAGAGAATTTTAATCAACTGTTAATTCGCGTTTTAATACTGTGTTTAAATATTTTTGGAAAAAACGTCCTTAATGGGAACGAGGGTTTCCCAGAGAAATACGACATTTATTCAAATACGACATTTATTACAGTCGCTGGAGTCTACTCTAGAATTTTTGAATTTACTGATTTGTTATCATAAATTCAACATTATTCTAGAATTATTTCGTATTTTATTTCGAATAACAAATGTTTTTGTACTTAGTTGCACCAAAACATTGGAAATGTCAGATTTGACGAAATACCTGGTAATAAAAGTCGACAACCTTCAGTAGATAAAACGATTTGTTGTTTACCTTTTAAAAATATAAAGTAAAGATTAAGACAGCGACCGATTTTTAACGAATTACCAAGACCATTTTAGTGGGCAATTATTTTTTCGGAATTAATCGTGATATTTTAGAATGAGTGGGAAGATGAGTTGAGGAATCTCCATAGTACGACGGAGAAAAATCGGCAGTTTATTGAACAATCGACCGAAATCCAATCTGAACGGTAATTATCATTGAATTTAAATCACATCCCATGAACCGTTTCAATTATAATTGTTTGGGTATACAAAAATTTCGAATGTGTAATTTAAATTTTGGAAATGTATGATTCAGAGTTGACCATTTGGAATCGGAAATTCACGAACACTCTGATATTCGATCTTCGGAGTTTGCGCGGTTAAAACAAGACATCGACCAACAGTGGAATATGGTAAGTTGTTAGAGTATTAAGAATTATTTAGAGTATCAATAAAAATAATTCCTAAAAATTCCCAAATATAAAGTTCTTAGTTTGGTTCTAATTAAACATTTATTATACGTAATTGACCATGACAGATCTGATTTTGGCACTCAGAATGACGAAAAAACAACCAGTTAGAAGAAAACCACAACAAACGACATAAATTTTACGTTTTTTTTGTGTTTGGTACACCAGCTTAATTATACATATTACCATGTGTCGGAAAATGATGTTCCGGAAAATAACGTGCTATATAGTATTACCATTACGCCTTATGTACCCCCTTATTTTCGAAGTTTTTCAAGATTACATGCGAAAAAGTCCGGGTTAGGACCCCCAATTAAAATCTGATCCACCTTGAGATAAGTCACGTCTTTTTTATTTGTCATGGAAGTGAAATGGCTTTTATATAGTAAATTTATCGAGTGAATAATTAAGGTGAGTTATCGTAACAAAGAACGAAATACCGAAATAATCGAACGTTTGGAAAAATTAGAAGCACGCTTTGAAGATCTTGCTTCCCGGGTCAGGTTTAACAAGTCCGAAGAAAATACCAAAATGCCTGGTATCTCATCAAAACCGTTAAAAACAGGTTTGTAATTCATACAACGAGTTACATAAACAAAAACAGCCAAAAAGAGTTCATGTAAGGATGAGCATGCCGTTGTAAGGTTACGTCAGTAAATGTGGATTGTCATGTATTTTTTTTTTGGATTTTCGAGCAAATATACTCATATTTTTCGTACAACTGAACTTATACCTTTAAAACCAATACTAATGAGCTGTTACTAGCAGCCTGTTAGGCGTGAGAGTTGTAAGCATATGGTGAGTTTTATTTGAAAAATTTCGTAAGAAAGCTCTGGAGCTTTAAAATGTTACTTTTTACATTAAATTATATCGCAGTGATTTTCAAACGCGAAAAAAATAAATAATGTTACTAATTTTTGGTAACGTTGCCTGACAGCGCGTCTGAGGCCTATGTTACTTGTCATTGGTCTTTTTTGGGCGCGCTCGGCCAATCACCAAAAGGCGATTTCCTTCCTTTAAAATATTTTTGAATAACAGCCTTCCTCCCTCTTAAGTGCGGCACTTAAGGATAAATATGCATTTTCGCTAAAAAAATTTTTTCGCGTTTTAAAATCAGTACGATAGACTAGAATGATGCATGTTTGAGCTAAAAAACAACAACAAAAAATTATTTCAAAATGCCGTGCCCTTTTTTGACCTGGACCTTATAACCAGTCTTGAAAGCGGGCACGTTGGGAAAAATTTCTACAGACGTTTCCAACAGTATAACCACATTTTTTTGGATTGACTTTTATTTTTTTTAACTCTCAATATATTTATATTATAAGATTTATCTTTATTATAATATATTCACAATTTTCATTTTAGGGATCGAACTTTTAATCCACTTAGTGGGTCTGGTGTTAATGCTTATCAAATACGTCCAACAGATCATTTCGCCGTTTACGCGGACTGTAACGCATACGCTGGCCTCGCTGCTTTTCATTATTTTGAGTATAGTTTTGTACAGAATTTGGAAAACTCAATTGTGGTCCAATATGTAAACAAAAACAAAACAAAATCCTGTTCCAAAACAAAATCGGCTTCAGACTTCACTTAAGTGCCCTTTTCTTCGTATTGTTATTTTAAAGCTTGTTTCTGCAAACTTCAGTACAACTTTGATTCCATTCTCGTTTCTGTACCCTTTTTGGCGACAACAAAAAAGAAAACCTTCGCGACACTTCATGAATACAAATACATACCATTTGACCCAGTTAACTTTCGGTGTTTTGTTTTATTTTTGCAAGCGTTGCAGGGCCTGTACGAATTCCGGTTTTGTTTTGCCCTGGAAGAGGTGTTTGGAATAATAGGGGCTTTCATAATCAGAATTCACTGTTTTCGAACAAATGATCAAGATGAAATTTTAAAATACAGTCCTTAGTAAGGACTCCTTACTCCATAACGGCCGTTTTTTGAGAACCTAAAACGGCCGTTATGGGACTAAGGACTGTAAGCACTTTTCGAACATCTTTCGACCAATCAACATCTAACTGCAGTATACTGGCAAATGTTCTAAGACGAGTTAAGGATGGCCTGTCATTTAGTTTTCTTTTCGAGGCAATGTGAATTACAGTCCTTACTCCTTTTTCACGTTTTTGGTTCTCGAAAATTGCGTCCGAAAAAGGAGCATCGTCACAAAAAGGATCATTTTTCTATTAGATTGGCCCCCTTTTAGGCGAAAAAGGAGCAATCCTGCAAAAAGGAGCGTCCGAAAAAGGAGTAAGGACGGTACTGTCCTAAAATATGACTTGAATAATAAAATACGACCGAAATTATCTGGCATGGCTCGGAGATTATTTTTTTGTTGTGATTTCATATTATGAAATCAATGAAGAATAAGCGCAAATACTATAACCAATCCAGCTAATAGTTTTATTTGATGAATTAAGTGTTTTTAAACGTGTAATATTATTAATTGTTTCTGTTTATTATTTTTTTGGACAGTTCGCCACATAACAAAACCATTTATAGTAAAATTATATGCTTTTATTAGCGCTTTACTACATTCAGTACATTCAGTACAATTTTGAAAGAAAAAAAGAACTTGAAACGTGATTGAGGCCACAGATTGTAAGATGTTGCACGAATCAGGTCAGCTAGAAATATTTTATATAATATAGGCTATATTGTATGGCCCATACAATCAAATCGTATGTTGCGTTGCTAAAATTGTGGCTCCCGGGGCTACAAACTATCGATCTGAAATTTTATTCGTACTCAAAATGACGAAAACTCCTGATTTTATATTTTTAAAGCCTTAGAAGACATAAATATTGTTATAAACATAATGTTTATTACAATTTGTAATATTTTTGTATTCTATAGAATTCTATACGTTTGTTTTGTTTTTGATATTTATCTGAGTTGCTATAAAACATTAATGTTATAAAAATAATGCTCAAATCAGTTATCATTTACGAGTACATAAATTATGGTTCACCGATTAGACAAAGCGATTAGAGACATTTTGAGGCTGAATTTCAAGTTTTTTACTATCGAACTCAACAATCAACTTTTGTTATTTTTGACACCGAGGCGTTCGAGTTCTAGAAGACCACAAACCAAAAAAAATTTTTCTCAAAATTGTTGGCTTTCGTTTTGAATAAATAAACAAACATTCGTATTACGCACTAGTGAACTTGAGTACAAGAGATTTGCAATAAAATAAAATAAGCATAACAAAAAGAAATAAACAGTTGATCCGTTTTGGGGTTGAAAGTGTGAAATCGAGTAGGGTGTCCGTCTATTGAAATTTGATTTACTCTTTTGTTCTTTTTTTTTCAAATAAAAGAAAATCGGAGTTTTTCTGGACAAATTCATAAAATAAGAGATTTTGTTGAGGAAATTATGGTACAATAGAGAGGATAATGATTGACAAGGAAGATAGGGGACCGCCCTTATGGAAAAGTGTGCGGTTCCGATTGTGTATGATTTGTTCCCTCGGATTTGCTATGTTTTATGCCCTTCGGGCAAACATGTCGATTGCAATCGTTGCGATGGTCAAATACATTGAACACGATGTCTCGTTTGTGAGTACAGTGGCTGTACTACAGCGCACTCCACCAAATAAACCTAACCTTCGAAATTTATACAGTCAATAACTCTCATATAAATTTATATAGACCCTACCTAGTTAACGGGTACCTAGTTAACGGGTATTACCTAGTTAACGGGTACGATTTTCAACATTTTTTTCTTAACTAGTTAACGGGTACAACTATTTTCACGGAAAAATGTCTAAAAAGGCTAGTTTTTCGACCGTTTGAGGAGCTAGGAGTTAAAATTTCAGTGAGGTGTGATGTATTTTTTAATCAACAAATCAAGCTCTATAAGATCAATAGGGTTTTTAGACTATTTGAAGACTTTCGAAACAGATTTGACTAACCTAATTACGCCAGCCTACCTAGTTAACGGGTACACTACTTTGTCAACGCTTATTTCATTTCATTTTGTAAACTTAGACCGCTGAAAAAATTACCTGATTCAAACCCGATGTTTATAACCAGAAAACAGCATTAAAATGTCAAAAAGACAAAAATCACTAATTTTATGGATTTTTTGGTGGAAGGTCTCCAGCCTAACTAGTTAACGGGTACCTACCTAGTTAACGGGTACAATTTTCAGATTTCAAGATACCCGTTAACTAGGTAGGGACTGTATTATATTTATACTCCTTATTCTCAATACGGATGCACTCAAATAATTTATTTATGCCATAAATACGTGTTTTAGAATACGACCGTTTGTCACACGACAAAACCATTGCTTAACACCACCATTCATTTTGAAGGTCAATTTGATTGGAATGCTGAAGTTCAAGGTCATATTTTGGCGGGCTATTTCTACGGCTATATTGCAACGCAAATTATTGGAGGCTGGCTTGCAGATAAATTTGGCGGAAGATTACTCTTGATGGGTGGGGTTCTATGTTGCTCGTTATTTACTCTATTGACAGAGCCTGCTGCATATTGGGGTGCCAATTGGCTTGTATTTTCCCGTGTTCTTGTCGGGGTCAAGGTTCGAAATGTCCTCATTTTATCGTATCCGTCTGACACGCTAACAACAACTAAGAGATAACGCGGAAGTTAAGATTTTTTCTCGTTGAAGGTGTTAAATTAAGTTTTTGCTTGGTGTTTATACAGTCCTTACTCCCATAACGGCGATTTTCGGTCCACAAAAAAGACCGTTATGGGATTAGCGCCCCTTGCGAGGCCTCGTGGGGTTAATTTGGGACACATTTGTATTACAATAGCTTACCGTTCAATAACCGCTCAATAATGTAATTATTGACCCCTACAATACGTTATTAAAAGTGGCCTTTATGGGATAATGACTTGTTTGACAAAACCACGCCCATGAATGGTTCTACAGGCACGGACGCCCATTTTGTGGCTGTGGGTGTGTTTTCGGATATTCAAACTATGAATTTCAGTAAAAGGCTATTCATCATTTCGAACCCTGATCGGGGTTGGTTCCGGTGTAATTGTGCCCGCGGCACAGAGTTTTTGGGCACGATGGGCGCCGCCGGGCGAACGCATAACATTGCTTGGCTTCTGCTTTGCAGCGTCCCAATTGGGTATTGTTATTGCCAAACCGCTTTCGGGGTTTATTATTGGATGGAGCGGGTGGCCAGCGGTTTTTTACTCGTTTGGTGCCGCTGGTCTAGTTTGGTGTATTGTATTTTACGCATATGCAACAGATACCCCAGACGATTTTAAGGGTATATCCAAAGCCGAAAAGACATATCTCACTAATAAGTAAGTAACTTTATTTTTAAGTATAGACGAAAACCATTAAGCGGAAACATTCGAGTGTCAAGATTTACCCATTGTAACAATGGCATTGTTGGACTTTGAGCAAATTAAAGATTATCTTAATATGATTTTAACGTTTTTTTGGGACCACCGAAAAGGTTAAGCTCCAACACACGATACTATAAACTTACTGATTACTGGTGCACATACTCATTCTCTACTGCCGCCCGTAATCTACCGGTTAATTATTATTTTAAGCCAAGAAATTCAACGCAAAACACCACCAATACCATGGATGTCAATCGTAAAGTCCAGGCCTATGTGGGCGATCACTACCGATAGGCTGTCCGAACAGAAAACGACTGGAAATTCCAGACTGGAATACCAAACAGATCTGGTACACTGAAAATTTAATTAAAAATAATCCACTGGATTTTCCAACATAACATTTTAAGATTAATAAGGCAACCTACTAAGTTATATACACCGGGTGCGCAGTTATCGGGCGGGTTTCGCGGCAAAAAAGCCTTAATCGGGCGCCCGATAACCCAAACCGTTTGGGACACCACGTGGATTTAGTTGGAAGAGAAATTAAAAGAACAATACCTTACCTCATATACCATCTAAGTTAAATGATCGTAAATGACGCTATTTCTCTCAAGTTGGTAAACACTTTGAATTTTTCGGTTTGGGCAGCCTATTTTTTGCTCATGTTACGTCGAACTGGGGTGACTACGTATTACTTACTGGTCTGCCAAAATATCTCACTGAAGTGCTCGGTTTCGACATGGAACAAAGTGCGCTTTCGGCTGCGTTGCCGTTTTTGGTAATGTTTATCGCGACGAACTTTGTGACGCAACTTGGAGATAATTTGATCAATTCAAAAACGATGTCCAAAATTGCTGTCCGAAAAATGATGCAATCTATAAGTCAGGGTTCGATTTCAGTAGGATACACACGTAGATAAAATGCAGCTTCATTTTTCAAAAACTGATTTTTGTAAGACAGATTTTCGAACTCTGATTTTAGTGCGTTTCCGCCAGCTATTATGTTAGCACTGGTACCGTATTTTGGTTGCAATGGACCTGCTGTTATTGGCATGATAAGTTTGGGTATACAGCATAGTAATATTTATACAGTAAAGTAACAATTTCTTTATCGTATTTTAGTCTTATGCCCCATAAATTATGGCCCATAAGTTATGGGCCATAACATATGAAAGTAAAGTTTTAAAATTTTAGTAATATTTGCTCCATATGTATATTATGTACTACATTTTATCATAAAATTATCGGTTTACCGTTATGGTATAATAAATGATTTTATTGTTACAGTTAAATGTTAATGCCGATTAGTAACCAAATTTATATCCCTTTAAGCCTTTCATGTGCCTTCATGGCATGCCACAATTGTGGTTTCAATGTGAACCATGCCGATTTAGCACCCGGATTTACGGGACTACTATTTGGCATCACAAACACATTTGGAAACATGCCCGGATTCCTAGCACCGGAAATGATTGGCGCATTCACTTCCGAATCATCTTCAATTGAAACTTGGGCACACGTTTGGTATGCCACAGCTGCCATTTATGTAGGAGGCGCTCTTGTGTACCTGATATTTGCCGAAGCCGACATTCAAGATTGGGCACATGGCGCCGATGACTCGAGCATAAAATATGATAGACCAGAGTTACGCATTTTACCCGCTTCCTAGTAATGTACCCGAATTTACGCAGTTTTTAAAAACCGTGGTAAATTCCGTTATAGTAGGGTATTTTTTCTAAATTTTTGCCAATCTCTGTGATAGACTACCTTTATTAGCTGAAAATGAAGAACCTGAACCCATCAAATTTGCACGAGTTAAAGTTCGACGTCGATCCTCGACCACGGTTAATGCTAATACAATTGTTGACATGAGCTAACTCGAATAAATTTATTGCATTTTTTACAATTTTTTTGTACAGTCTGGCCCTTTGTCTGCGAATAAACTTGCTTTGTCCTCAAGTGATCTATCATTCAATGGCGCGGCGGTCTTTCGTAGTGAACATTTATTGGATAAAAAGTTATTAGAGGAAAAATTTCGGGAAATTTCACGGTTCCCGAGAAAACGTTCATCACAGAAAAACGAAAAACGTTTGTCGGAGACTATTAGTTTTAGATTGGGAAATTCCCCGAAAAACTGTTTCTTCGAAAAAGGTTTTCTCCGAACGAGTCCTTTAAGGACTCGTAATACGAGTCCTTTAAGGACTCGTAATACGAGTCGAAAGTTGATTGATAATTCCCTGATATAATTTAATTCGTATAAATCCCATTTTATAAAAAATCTTCTGCTGCAAAGTTTGGGCTTTGAAACGTTGTCAGCGCCTAAAGTTGATTTTAAATTTACCCAAAATCACGTTCAAAATGATATGAAGATTGCTCAAAGCCCGACAAGTTCTCATGGTCTGTATTTTTTTTTACTTGGAATGATATTTCAGAACATGCGCTTTTAGCCGGTCATATTACTAGGGTGTCCGCATAATTTGTCATGTATCGTTAAGTTGATATAGGAGATCACAAAACCTAATTTTCCATAAGTATTTCATACTATGCACATGTCACATGATGTAAACGATAAATTATATGATGTTCCTATTTTTTGTCCAAAAAAGTACCAGGTTACACGTTTGAATATGTCGTATGCGAAATAATGATTGGACTAATTTCTAAATTTGTAAAAAGCAATTGAGGTTGACACAAAAATAAGTTGTATTCATCATACGAAAACTGTGTTTGTTTCGACGAGATATATACATATTTTTAGAAGAATTATTATCAGAAATAAAAATGGACAAAAAGTGCGAGACACCCTCTAGAGAAATATCAGCTAGAATGAAACGCCTCAGACTTCATACCGCAGAATTCCGGCAAAATGTTGATCGGCACGGGATCGTTAAAACGTCTTAAAATGTATAATTTGACATTAGCCAGTTAAATTACATTTAGGCAAAAGATTTACTTTTCTTTGCAATTAAACTCTGACCTTGAAATCATAGTCTGATTCGCATAAACAGAAAATAAAATATGCAGTTACAGGCGCCAGCGCCGCGGAGCGTCCTGTGACTGAATTACAGGCGCGCCTATTGGCTCATGCTTTTGAATAGGCGCCTCCTATTGGCTAGCGTCCTTTACCCACGCAAACAACTCCCCGCGCTGCCTGTAATTTGAATTACACCGGGCGCGCAGTTAACGGTCCACAAAATTAACGCCTACACAATCCATTAAGCACTCATTTGACGTTTTTCAAGTTTTTGTTATTTAAATATCTTTGATATCTTCTTTAGTTTTAATCTATTTTCAATTTTGTTGTTAAATTATTTAGGGGGATGACAAAAATGATCCTAAAAAGTGTGGAATTTAATCGCGATGACTCTTTGAATACTAGCTGGGATTCGGACGAGGGCTCCCCAATGAAGTTAATCACCCGAAATTCGATGTGTGCAGATGAGAGCGGAAACTTTCAGTGCTCACCCTTGATGCGTGATGGATCTAGGGTTCACCAACGTAAATTTCATTACCATTTTGAACGGAATCCGGTGAGAAACAAGTATGTTAAAGAAACTTTACCATTTTATTTATATACACCCTTAACCAGTTATCTTAACAAATTTGTGCTATCTTAACACTTGTTGGATCGAAACGTACCGCAATTTCCAATTATTAATAAACGGTCTACCCAATGAGTTCTTGTTAAGAAAATTCAATTATTTCACAAAATTCAATAATCTTATCAAAAGATTTTTTTTTCATAAATTTCAGCATTTCCCATAAATTTTAGGGATATTTTTTCTTTTGAGTGAACCCTAGATGGATCCATTTCTTTCCCACGATCAATGACGGACCCTTTTATTTCAAAGAGCAAAAATGAGAACGGCGATGAAGATGATGATGCCGTTTTTGATTTGAATGAGGCGATGGGGGATACGCCAAATAAATTCTCCGATTTGATGTCCAGCCGAGTTGTAACGAAACCGAAGCGTGTCGCCCTCTTCAGTCTCGAATCATTCAACCATGACCAACCAAATAAAAGAAATCGCTTAAATGGAACAACACCAATCAAAATGAACTGTCAAAATGACGTTTTTACTTTACTAACGGTATGCACTTTTTATAGTTTTATACACCCCCTGCGCCTACGTACACTGCAGATACTAGTATATGCTGCTAAACACTTTTATTTAGGATGATGAAAATACTGATAAGATAGGCGATTTTTCGGCGCTGCATGTTTTGCCCTTATGTGACGGTCCCAGAGGCAGAAAGTTCAAGTACTTGGATCAAACCGTTTTCCGTGATCTGCTTTTAAATGGACATAATGATATTGATCGGATAGAAGTTATAGATTCAAGATATGC
>SCLG01000196.1:0-31862 GCA_004367875.1 Oikopleura albicans
CAAGATAAAAATTGTTTTGTAAAGATGACAATTTTTTCTGCCATAGTAATGTCCAAGAGATACCAGAACCGAAACAAACGTTAAGAGAACAAACGTTTAGTTCTCTCGCGGACGCCGAGCTGCCAACAGCAAAAAAGGAGTAAATTCTTTTTTTCGCTATTTTTGACATAGCGTGAAAAACAAGAAAAATTACCCTTTTTAATTGCAAAAGACAGCTTTTTCTAAGCGATTTGAACTCTTAAACTCTTTTTAATAAACTAAATTCATAGTTCCTATTTAGTACAGTTATCAAGTCTGCAAAACTTGTAAACCCTCACTCTCACATACAAACTCAGTAGTAAATCTGTAAAATTACAAAAACCAAAACAGTTGTAAAATCTGTACCAAAATTACAAAACATAAGAACAGTTGTAAAATCTGTCTAAAAATTTTACATACTACCATAAGTTTGCTAAATCTTTAAAATTTAGCATAAAATAAAATAAAAACGAAATACTATAAAACACTGAAACTTAGTATTTCCAAAATATATACCGAAAAAAACCCCAATCACGTCATAGCCAAATACAGAACAAAAATAACCAATAAATACCTTACCTG
Source organism: Oikopleura albicans (assembly GCA_004367875.1). NCBI lineage: Eukaryota > Metazoa > Chordata > Appendicularia > Copelata > Oikopleuridae > Oikopleura > Oikopleura albicans. The sequence continues at coordinate 601 of SCLG01000196.1, forward strand.
ACGTAGACTACGTTATTCATATAATACTCTCGAAAAATTGTAAAAAGTTGTAGAACTTACTAAATAAAAACTAATAGAAAACAATTACAAAATTGAAACCTAATTAAGTGAACAATTTTCAAAGAAAAAAGGAATTTTTTTTAAGTCAAAAACTACTACACCATCGCCAACAAAAACGAGCAAAATACCTGCTAAGCAAAAAAATAGTACTTTTCCAGAATTATTGATCAGCCCAATCAGAACAATTAAGAAACGAACTGCCAAAACGCAACGCTAAAAAACTTTAGTTTGTTAATTTAAGTTGCGCATAAACATTGGTTAAAAACAAAGAATTTATTTTTTTTCTTTTAAGTTACCACTTTTACGTTTTTTCTTTAAGTTTCCAATTTGGTGACTCATACAACCTACACCACCCGGCTTGAGAGATAATTAGTGCTAGAGAAAATGGATTTCAGCTCCTATATGAATTCAGCAAAAACAGGTAAAAAAAATTTACACAGAAAAACGATATTTAGGAAGCATAAAAAATTCAAAAATCATAATTATGAAAAAAAATATTATTCAGTCAAGCAAAAAAAGGAAGCTAAAGGCTTCGAAATAGTGTTGAATACTGAAACTCCAAATGCACACATCAGATACATGTGATGATATTACACTCTGTTATGACAAGTTCATTGCGGTCAAGGACTCCAAGGTCGGCGCAGAAGGTACCAATATCACGAAGCAGCTATTTACGTTTAGTTACCCAAATACACCGTATGACTACATCAAATCGAAGTATGAAAAATTTAATTTGAATATATCGGAAATGGATGTTGAAGACTTTACCGATAAGCAAAATACACGGCGGGTAAAAAAAATCATAGCTAAAAACTTCATGGAGGTCATGGTTATAGCTTTTTTTGCCGATGAACAATTGTCACACAGAGATCCTTGGAGTAAGTTAGGCACCACGGCAATCGTTCGCGAGTCTTGTGTCCCGTTGACAAAGGCTATTAAAGGCCAATGGTTGATGACTCTACCTACTGCAAAGGCCATCCAGGACGCTTATGAGAATTCCCTGCTTCGGGTTACAGCAGCTCACCACGCTAACTGGCGTAAAAATATGCTAAACGATGAGGCCTATAATCAATTTGAGAAGTTAATGGTTGAAAAAGGCATGACTGAAACGAAGCCGGACATATCCGACCTCCCCACTCATGTTGATCAGCTGTTCAACATGAACCGTATCGACTGTACCTGCTTCGATTCAAACCGTGAGCAGCAAATTAAAATCAAGGAATGGCGCCAAGAGGCAAAAAATATAATATACACGTGGACCTTGAATTATTTTGCGCCAAATCAACCACAGGATAAGCGCCGCAATCGATTACACCAGGGCATTGTTAACTGCGACGATCATGACAACCGTTGCTCACTGTCAGTAAATGACGCTGCCCTGTTGGCCGTTAAAATCAAAAACACCACTGGCAGCAGAGCAGTTAAAAGGGCAGCAACTTCAGCATCCTCATTTCGTGATGTCTTGGCGAAACCAGCAGAAACTACGGTTGATACCAACAATGTTGTCCAAGAGGTTCACACATTGATGAATCAAAATATGGGCAACCAAATAAGGCACGCAGAACAACGGATTAATGCGGAACAGACGTCAACGGTCAAGAACGTTGTTGACATTTTAACAAAAGCCAATAATGTAACAAACGAGAACCTGGTTAAGAGTGTTAGTGACCAACAAAAGGCACTTAAAGCGCTGCAGACTCATTTATATGAGAAGTCGGACTTAGCAGTGGCTGCCTTAACAAACGCAACCAACAGGGCACTCGATTATGCAATTATTGGCGGGCAAATGGCTAACCGTAATGCGCTTCAAAATGATTTCCTATTTGATTGCTTAAAGCGCCAAAAGTTAACCACTGAGGATGATCGGGTCACGTTTGGATTCGGAACTTGGAACCCAGAAAAGCAAAAATCGCTACAGCAAGCGCAAAAATTGTGTGGAAATAATGCGAATCGGTTGAATGATAAGCAACATTTGGTAGGCTTAACACCGCACAGCATGCACCAGGGCGGTGCCGGAAATGCAATGCCAGCTTTGCCATTTACCATTTCGTGTGGTGAAAAGAAAGAGTCAAAGAAATTTGCGGAACCTCCAACTGATGGTGATTTGTCAAATGATATGCGGAACATACTTAAGGAAAGCGTTGATCTTAACAGGGTTTTTTTGGATAATTTTCCAATACTGGGGGTTAACAGACATATAGTCGAACGCAAACGTGAAAACGACAATGAAATTGTTCCGGCAACTAAAACTTTTAAAAATAAAAATGGTCATATGGCTCTTAGTGAAACACCCATGCAAAATGAATTTTCGCGTTACGTCAAAACCCCGAAACCAAATTACTACGAGAACTCGCAAGATACTGACCTGGAAGAAATTTCTGAATCAGACGAGGAAGAAAGTGACGTATTAGAACTTGAGAATAAAGAAAACGCAATAATTCCACACAAATATTTGGCTAACAAATGGGGAATCAAACGGTTAAACGGCAAATATGATTTAAAAGTAACACCACTTTCCAATACAATGACAGCGGAAGGAGTCACAATAATCGCCCTAGCTGATATCTATGAAGCTGACTTAAATTGTTATGAACTTGACCCAAACGTGGTTACAATTGCACTTTCTGGACCGCCAAAAAACTTATGGAAGTATTTGTGTTTTTTCCGACCATTTATACTGGTCTCTGCCGTAAAAGCCATGCTTGAATGTAAAGAAAAGTTTGAAGATCGACCAGAAGATTACAAAGAGCTTCAAAATTTGGATATACGAGCAAAAAAACAAGCCGATTTACTGATGAATAGTGCGAATTTTAACGATTTCTTATGCGCGGATAAAGCTAATTTTGCACGATTTTGTCCACCAATCAGCCAATCCTTGTTTACTGAAATAACCGAATTACTTGCTTCATTAACAGAGCCAATAATCTTGAGGAGCTGGTCACCCAAATACTTTTGGGGACGTTTTGTTAAATTAATGGAGCAGCGAAAAACGGGAGGTAAAACTTCTAGAGTTCTTAATCTCGACCCAATTAATGAGGTTAAATCAACGTCACATAGCCTTTTAACAAATAACCAAGAAAATCCCCGTGTGTTTGGCTTAAATATGGCGGATAACAAAGGTGATGGGTTTTCAAATATAAATTTTCCAGATAATACACCACTTCCCTCAAAGAGTAAAAAAATAACTACTATTTCTAATAAAAAAAGTGTACAAACTACAGTATGGAACGGTAATAGCGAAATCCCTCTAAGTAAGATTGAAAACCCAATTGTTAGAAACATCATGCGAAAATTCGACAAAAAGAAATTCGACAATTCGGTCAACCCGCTCCGCGAAGAAACTTTAGTCCAACGCCAGTTTAAAGCCAACTCCTCCAAAATCGACATTAATTTTAACTCAGGTAATAAATTACAAAATAGTACACTTCCAGCACTCAGTAAAGGTGACTTTAGTTTATCGATCAAGAATAAAACCTTTAATTTTGATAAATACAATGAGACTAATCGCGCCACAAATCGACAAGTACAACTGCACGATACTAACTTAATAATTTCCTCTACTAACCTAAATAACCCCAGTGTTCAAATTAAGGAAATGATACTTAATTACCCAGAGACATCAATATACTGCATAAATGAGTTAAATGTCGACCCAAAATGGCTCAAAGAAAAAATCTATCTACCCAATAACTATCACGCATTTTATCACAAACCGGTCAAATACACAAAAAAAGGCATAAGCTATAGTAAGGTATATTCGGCTATTATAGTTAAAGAACATCTGTTAGAAAATTGTCACCAAAGATTTTGCCAAAGCCCTTTTACCAGTATTTTTTTTAAGTTCAATAAATTCAAAATCAATATTAGCACTTTCTACAGGCCACAACCTCGAAGCCCAAAGTATCAGTTTATGGGAATTAGTCGTGATAATGCACAACTCGCTATGTTAGACCTTTTTGATGACATTATCCAAGAACAATCTAGAATTAATGGTGTAATTTGCGGTGATTTAAACGCTATCTTAAATAAACCTCGCGATGCTTTAGAAACTGCCTTTGTGAAACGTTTGAATTCAAAAATAAGTTCCTATAAAAATCTCCCTAAAGGCTATACACACCAGTTAGGATCCCAAACACCATCAGCCATCGACATTTTTCTTTTCAAAAATGACATGAATTCACAGTACATATTTAGAAACCTTCCATGCCGCGCCACTGTGAACAATAATGGTCATCATTTCCTACAACTTGAGGTATGTTTAAAATTGCCATTAATACAAAAAAGTTCATTTTATTTTCACAGACAATCAATAGACAATAAAACAATACTTCAGCTATCTAGGGTCATTGAGGAAGAAATTCGAGTCAAAATGTCAAAACTGTTAGATGAAGATGAAAACGTGCCGTTTGCTACAGATGAACTATTAGAGGCTACCTTAGAAGACGTTTTTAACAGTGAACTTGTAAATTTCGACAAAATACCTTACTCAGACCTTTTAGTCAGTTCATTAAATGATACCTTCGATATAATTTGCCCAGAAGTCAGAAAAGAGATAAAAAATGAACCCTATAAAAACTATCTTCAGAAAGATACGTTGCATTTGCGTTCGGTGGTGACGTTGTGCCACAAACAGCTATTGGAAAATCCAGGCGATAAAGACCTGGCGCAAAAACATAAAGAACTCTCGGCAATATATAAAAGACTCACCAGACGTGACATACGATTTAATCTAACAGGTAAAAAACCGCATGAAATGCTAACCCAAAACCAACTAGCTAATCTCAACAAAAGGTTGAACCCTAAAAATAAAAAAAGTTTACGAGCTGGCATATCGCATAAAATTGAAGATCATGTAACACACTTTTTGAACTTACAATTAAAAGGTATTGATGTTGATTTCGTAGCCAAACACAACCTTGCGGTTGAAAATTTGCCCGATTTAGACGAAAATGATAAATTTAGTTTTGAAAGATGCCCTCTAAACTGGTTTGGCCGTAACAAAAGTGTTTCCATAAAAGAATGCATTAAAACTTGCAAAATGAAAACTCGCGGCCATAATTATGCGATTAATAGGGAAATAATTTCCTCGTTTGATATATCACTCATAAAATATTTTAATAACGCCATTAGACTTAACACACTATGCGGTCATTATAATGATGAATATTTAGTTACGAAGGTTGTGCCGATACCGAAACCGGGTGACCCGAACAAAATTGCCAACAATCGTTATCTGTCTGTACCATCACTTTTACAATCAATCGAAGGTAAATATGTCGCATCATGCTTAGCTGACTATAGTGAAGAAAAAAATTTATTAAATCCGAATCAGTTTGGATTCCGGGCCCACCATCGGTGCTCTCAAGCCGTAGCAACCCTAATACACGATATTTTTTTGCCAAAAAATAAAAATAAAAAATTTTTAATTATAACCCTGGACATGTCCAACGCGTTTGGGCGACTCCAACATGATACAATATTGAAAGTCATTGAAAAAATTACAACCAAAAGCTCATATCTTTATTTCCAGTCTATGTTTAGGCAAAGACATGCTCAGCTAGTGACTAACGGAGAAAAATCAAACTTGTTTAAAATCCCTAAAATAGGCTGCCCGCAAGGGGAGCCGTCCTCCCCATTCTTCTTCGCACTAGTAACTGACGGAGCTCGTCACGTCATCAAAAACCCTAATATTAAATTTGTAGCCTTTGCGGATGACATGAGCCTGCTTTGTGAAGGTAACACATGGGAAGAATGTAAGATCCAGGCCGAGGAAGCATGCAATGCACTGATAGATTTTATGACGGACATAAACATGTTAGTCAACTCCAAAAAATCTAACGGAATTATAATTGGTGAGGATAATATTAACATTCAAATTATGACTAAAATTGGAGAAATACCAGTAGTCTCGGAGACTAAATTATTGGGATTTATGTTAAATAAAAAACTCTCGGTCAAAAGCCATATTAATATGTTAGCATCGAAATTCGAACTACAACGTGCTCAATTATATAATATAGTAAATTTAGACAATAGGGTCAGGACTCTTCAGGTAGCAAGGTCGTTGCATTTCGGCAACTTTAACTACATGCTCGACATTTTACCGATATTTTCAAAAGATACATACCATAAGCTACAGGCTATAATAAATGGGTCGGTGCGTAAAGTCTATAACATTAGAAATCGAGATAAAATTAGCCAGGCAGAACTACTTGCAACAGCGATGTGGCCTTCATTACATTTTGTACATGAAATGGCACTAGTTAACCATATAAATGAAATAATATTGAGTAAAAAACCAGAATTTCTTTACAAGGTAGTAACAGGGATGATTAGTTATCCTAAAGAACACATGGACATAGAATTCCAGAACAGAGCACAGAGCGTTAAAGTAAACAACAAGTTTTTATCTTACACATATTTTGAAGGCCGAAATGAGCGCATACCTGTACTTGATAGTAATTTTAAACCGAAACAACTCAAAACCTTCCCTTATTGTGCTGCAAATATTTTCAACAAACTCCCTTACTTTATTCGGACTTTACTGGGCACAAATGAGTTCAAAAAACAAGTCAAAATGTACTATCTTTTAAAGTGCCAGCATAGATTAGGCAAACTAGACTGTAGGTTTTGTCAAAATTATGAAAAACCAGAATTTAAAGAAAAAATTATATCTAAAATGCAAGAATTAATGGACAGCGAAGCTATTAGGGAAGATAACGAAAGGGATAATAACTTAGTCGAGTTAGGTGACAATTTTGTTAGTACAAAGTACGATAGAGCCAGAGAGCATTTTTACCAAAAATTTGAAAACGGAAAATATATCATCATTGACAAACACTTTGAGTTACTAGAAAAAGCCTTACAAAATGATTTTTAGGATTACGACCAGCTGACGGTAAATCTGGATTTTTGCAAAAAAATGCTCTTGACCGCACCTCAACTATTCGCTATGAAGCACCTGCAAACATACCAAACTTGCTATTTCTGCTACCAGCCGGTGTACTATTGGATTTAATGGTGAACGGATCCTTCAAAAAGTTACGTTATGCCACGAAAGAAGGGTTTACGGTAGAGCCAGCTGAGTCAGGAGTCCCCGAAAATCGGCCAGCTACTTATTATGATTTTGTCAAAACCGTGTTTCATAACCGACGGTTCATCTTCTCCAGGTGATTAAAATAAAATATGTAGATAACATGCCTTTAAATCTGTATTACGAAAATAACTTACTTTGACAAAAAATAATTACGAAATTTAAGTTATAAGCACGCTACGATATTTGGCCCACTACGGCAACGATACCTCAATTTATCACCTAAGGAGCATTTCTTTCTCAATGGGACGGAAAATGCTACACTTGCTTATGACAACACCTGCCACACCAAGTTGCGTCAACAATGGTTTAAGAAAACCAGGAAAATTGGTAAATCTAAGCGAGCAAATCATGATCAGCCGAACCAACAACTAAAAAAGACCAAGTTAGTTCATCATGCAGCCAAAAAACATGCCTCCAACGTCAACATTAAACAACCTGCAAATGAACCTGAAATCATACCCGACCCTAAGCAGGTGGTTGACCTAACGCTTGACAGCTCTTCTACCCCACCTAACCAACAAAAGGTAAATTAAAAAAAAAGTTGCAAATTATTAAAAAAAAATTGCTGAACAATAACGTGAAATTAATACCAAATTAATTCAGACAAAGCCGAAATTACTGGAATCCCTCAGTAATTTTCAAAAGTTCCAAGAGGACATGCTCAACACAACGGTTACTTCTACCCCAAGAAGTTTTCTGTCAAAAAAACCAATCAATTTGTTTCCAGCAGAAAAAATGGCCTTAGAAAAACGCATTGAAGACCTGGAAGCCCAAAATAAACAATTGATTGAAACAAATAAATCGTTGGAAAAAAATGCTGATATCGCCAAAGACACGATGGTACAAATAAGTGAAGCCACTAGTAAATACATGGCGGCATTCAAGGTACAATTGTCCCCAGCTGATAATGTAGCGGTGCTGCTTGAAATTAGTAATCTCACTGATAAACTCCCATTAACTATTATTGAAAATTTACTTGTTTTAATCCAAGGAAACCCATCGTTAGTTAAAAACTTTGCCACCCTTTTTGAAGCAATTAATTCAGGAAAAAACCAAATGACTTTTGATGCTTTATCGCACTTATTTTTGGGCAACTCATTACGTAAGCTAACCAGCCCGAGTAATGACCAAGAAAAATTAACACATTGGTTACGGCAAGCTAAAGCTACCATTTATCACATCAAAAAATTGATGTTCAGCGTTGAAATTGGCAAAAACATCCCCGACTGTGAAACAATAATGGGAAAATCACTTGCGGGGCAATTAGCCCTTAAATTTACAGAACTTTCTGACAATATTCTTGACGCCGGCACCAAATTATCACCTACTCTCCATAATTTAATTTCAGGAATAACTGAACTTGAAACTTTAATTGAAAATAGTGACGATTCTGAATGGAACTCCGTTTTTGACATGCGCAAAATTTTTAAATTTAAAAATGCTACTGATGTTTTGTTCGCTGAACTGAGTTTAATATTTAGTCCACATAATGCTGAACTAGATGATGTAATTACCATTAACGCAGATATTTAGCCAAATTACTTCGGGATTAAACAAGTCGTTGATCTGTTTGGCGAAACATTAGCAGATAATGACGACCAGGAAAAAATTGGCGGAATAATATTTGTTTTAAACGGATTTAAGAATAATTTATTAAAAGTATTATACTGCCCTCCTGTAAATAATATCATCTGCATTTCAGCCGAAAATTGGCTGCACATCAAATACTACTTTCAGGAAAGTTCATTCAAAAATCTTACCTCAATTAGTGAATTATCTGAACAGGATATAGCCTTAACCCTCTGCAACCCTGACATCAAAATTGAGTTCATTTTAAATTTGTTAAACCTGATTGGAAACTTAATTTCCCAAATTATCAAAAACGAGAACAAACAAATTTTTCACGATGCTAACTTATTGGCTAACTTAATTATCCGAGTACAAACTAAACTACCCAAATTAGGGCCAAAAGTCAAAATACACGAAATTAATAGCCAGCTCTCTGTTAACGTCACATTGTTAGCTAGTATGGCTGAAATGAATTTTATCAAGCAAACTATTTCTTTAAGCAATGCATTATACAATTTAGACCGTATCATTGAATTAGATTAAATTTTCAAATAAAAAATTAGATTGACTAACCCAATTTTGTTGCTTTAAAACACTAAAATTATTTTAGAAATGCTTAATTATGATCAGGAGAAAGATCGCAGACAAAAAAAGCTAAAATCGTACATAACTACGCTACTTATAAGCAATCGAATGTCAGACCTTATGCTGGACATGATGGCATTGTTATTGCGATGGCAAACATGCAACGAGGAGCAAAGTAATAATGGGGAGGTGTATAATATCTAAATCCCTAAAATGTAGATTTTTTTATTTTTTTATACACCTTAAAATAGAGCTATACCCGAATTTGTAACCGCCGTGAATAACTTTGAAACCGTTATGGGAAAATGGCTCGAATTTGACGACGAATATGGTCCAGTGGCCAAAACTTCAAATCTGAATCTGGCCGAATTTTGGGTGGAAAGCCTATTCACTGCAGCATCCCGTTTTGTCACAATTACATCACAGATACGAGCTGTCCCCAGAACTGAGCGGCCAAAAGCTGGGCGTAGCCTGATTCTATACACATTTTTCCTGCGTGCTCACGGCATTGTGTTAAGAGTGTTAAATGCGCTTGCCGTTTTACACAATAAACATAAAAATTACGAGGAGGGATATTCTATCTAATATAAGTTTAGAAATTTAAAATACAGTTTGAAATAAAAGGTGATTGAAAAGTGTTAGGAGGCCTGATTATAAAGTCAAGTGCAAGAAAAAAAATGACTAGACCTAATTACACCTCAAAAAAAATGATCTTTTACAAAATTTTCTGATATTTGATTTTCCTGAAAAATCCTGATCCCCATTCACAAAAATGTTAAAATTCACAAAAAGTATTCACAAAAATGTTAAAATACCTATTTTATAGAAACAAAAATTAGCGTCAAAAGGCATGATTCAAAAAAAAAATTTTTCCAAAAAGCGCATGCGACTTGACCTTAGTACAAAGATAAAATGGCTTGAACTTTGTGTAAAAATAAATAACTTGACCTTATAATAATCACATTTTCTGACCTTATAACCAGACCCCCCTGCATCGATTTTAATCACTAGCCTACAATAAGAATGGATTATTATCTAATAAAATATCCCTCGTTCACAGAAAATCTTGTTTTCTCCGTTATTTATTGGAAGAATTCTACTTGCGCTGCAAATTATGGTGGAAAGCTGTATTCATATAAATAACCTTACTTGTACTCAGACGCTCATGCCAGACCCAAATGATGTTTGGGAAACAACCGATCATGTAAAAGCTAGTACGGTACTGCCGGTTACAATTTTTCCAGACGATCTCATGTCGTCATCGCGAAAATTTTCCCCAAACAACTGGCTAAATCAATCAATACTCCCCCTAAACAAACAGCTGTTTCCAACCATAACCTCAACGATTAAAGTAAATCGACGCAGCAAAGCATAAAATATTAAGACACAGGGTTAAAAATTGTTAGTACGAAATAAATTTAGGCACTTGTACTATTAGAATTTGCACTTATAATCGTCTGTTTGTAGCCATATCTGTCTTATTGTCAAACGTTAACTTCAGTAACCATCTTTTACCCTCTAAGAGTACAAAATCGACAACTGCTCGGTCAATTCAACAGCACGATCATAGACAACCAAACCTGCAACAGAGTCCTTTTTCAAGTCATCTATATAGTGATATATTGATGGAAATGACTTGTTTAACCGCCTGGTAAAGAATTTAAGTTATGCAAAAAATTTTCATAATAAAAAAAAGTCACGGCCCCACACGGTTAAATAAGTCATTAGGAAAAAATTTTTTATATTTATCACCGCCTGCCCAAATCATGTTTAGCTTTTACAGTTGCCACTACTGCCTCAACCAGTGTTGCTCTGGACCACTTTTACAATAAATTCAAAATTAAATTAAAAATTCAAAGTCGACAATCATTATTACCTGTACAAATTCTAGCTTAGCTTGGAGCGAAGCTCGCTCAAGTTGGTCAAACTTTTGTTTTGAATCCATTGCCCCGCGTACACTCGGTAAAGACCACCCAGTAGACCATAAATAGAGATTTTCGTGAATGGGTAGTAAAGCAATAATTAACTATGGGATTTAAATAAAAATAATAAAAAATTTCCCTTTCAACAAAAATAATTACCTTATGTTTTACTAAGGAACGATTATTCCCATATGAATGGCACCATCGGTAGACGGGAATATAATCATTGGTTGATAGGAGGGTCTATTTTAAGGCTAATAACAAATTAAAACGGCATGTGAAAATAATGAAATTTTAGACCTTTTTCAAAAATTCAAATATAATGAAATTTCCTGATTTGTACGGGAATTGGATTCGAAAAAGTTTTTGTTATTTTGCCCCTACCTCAACGTCTGATCCCCGAAGATGTGAATGATTATCTGAGCTCAAACTGTCGCCCACAGGTGAAAAACAATCCTTACAAAATACTCCATACTGGCCGCCCTATTTTAAAATAATTCAAAGTAAGGATAAATATTTTTCTTTCTTTAACAAATAAAACACACCTTAACAAAGTCACCAGTTCCACACTCAGAATCATGCTCCCAAACATTCGTTGTCACTAATTCATTTGGCCGATTATTGTGTAAAATACATACATCTTTTGCGAAAAAAGACATCTTTTTCTAACAATAATGAAATGTAGAATGCCTGTAAATATAAAAAAATTTTTTTTTTGTTTTCTCTCGATTAAATAACACGATGAAACGGAGCCAATCGGCCAAAAGCATTAATGCTAGCGCCGCCTATCGAACAAAGTATATGAAGTCGAAAAAAAAAGATGTGAGTTAAAAAAAAAGTGGAAAGATTCTGAGGGTAGAATTAGCGTAGGTTGTAAAAGACTTTTACTTTTATTATTCAATGCAGAACTAAAAAGTTGACAAAATTGTTGCATTTGCGTCAATATTCTCGTCGAGAACCAAATCGAGTCCATCATAAGCCTGAACAGGAGTCCAAGCCTCGTCGCAATCATGAAGGATTGTTTGAAATACCACACTAACGGCTGTGTATTGGGATCAATTTTATTTAAAAAAAAATCTTGTGCTAACGATAATTTAGGCAAATGATATATATATTCAAAATAATAAAAAAATCCCAAACTAAGGTATCACACAAAACGTAGAATACGCGACTTTCCAATTCAGCTTTGACCCTATAAAGATTTATTAATTGCTCCAATATATATAGGGCTGGCGTATTAAATCAACTCGAGTGATGAATTTTCCGAAAACAAACTTCCAAATAAAACGAATTTTCAAAAAAAATGAATTTTCAAAAATAAGTTCAATTTATTCTCGACAAGTTATAACAAATCATTAGGTCGTTAGTTAATAAACGGTTACCTTTCCGCTTCGTCAGGAGTCCATAAAGGGATATAGCTGTCGATCAATTCCCAATTTAAGGTCTGTACGCCAATAGCGAATTTTTTTACAATAAAATCATGAGTGGCAACGGGAAAACCTTGCTCAATCAAAAAATTGGAAAATGTTGTTCCGCCTCCCATAATTGTACCCTCGGGTGACTTGCGACGCTCGCATAGAATATTTAAATTTTTTGCGCAAGTTGCCGAATTCCTATCGGTTGATGCGCCACATTCCAAGCCCAATGCCCATAGTCGAAAAAGACCGCGTCGACCTGCTTCATCCTCAGGTAATGAACTTGGCGGAAGCAAAGACGGTAGCTGATTCGGACCAACCATTTGTCGATATTTCTCAGTATCCAAAGCCCAAGCCCGAAACAAGGGGATTGCCTAATAAAAATGTTTTAGTTACTGAAATGGTAACCTTTTTCGAACAATGTGTTTTATATTTTTCAGAATAAAAAAAACAAAGCTATGTTATTACCTGAGCGTTTATGGGACAGGTTGCCTGGGAGCAAATCATACAGGGAAAATGAGGCCCAAACGTTACATCACCACCAAACTCCAAATGCTTGAAGAATCGGCGTTGTTGGCCAATTTGGTACCAGTAAGGACGGTTTGTATGAATAACGTTCATAACGCCCAAGGTTGATGACTAAAAAAAATCAATCAGTTATTTTCTTTTTCGGCAACTGAGTAAAATTATTTTTGCAAAGAATGGGACTTGTAGGAAATATAATTATAAAATTAAAAAAAAAAGTAAGTAGTTAACAAAAAGGTGGAAACACACCTGGTCCAAGCCCAATTTGCTCATTAGGATCCAAGCTTCGAAACTGTGGGTAGTTAAGTCTCGCGAAAACCGGGTCATTGCGACATCAACGCGTTTGGCTTCGGCTAAAATAAAATTTACTTTGGTATGAGCACAAAAATATTATTTTATGGACCAGTTAATAAGAAAATATTTCATGTTTTACTTACTATATTTTGAAGACAAACGTGTTTTTTCATTTTGACAAATTGCGCTTCGATCCTTAGCCAAAGTTGTCGCCATCTCAACCAGTGCATGCGCTTTTTTTAACAAATCAGCTGGCTCAATTGAACCGGGTTTTAACCCAGTATCCTTCCAAAGTTGTGCAGTAACTCGGCAATTGGAATCATCAGCGGCGATTGACAAATATTGGGCCAAGGACATTTTAATAACTTTGAGTGTCTCGATCAGCTCGTCAGTTAAGTCGTTATAATTAACAACATACCCAGTTGCATCAGCGTTGAAATCTGGACACAAGCCGATTTGGCGATATATCGCTTCAACCATCATGCGGGACACTACAATAATTTTTTGAAAAACTCTTTAAAAACATTGCTCAAAAAAAACTCAGATGTAATACGTTGCTGAATTACCGAAAATCTATGAAAAATATAAAAACGGCTCCTTAACTTCGGGCCTAGAATGTTCGAAATTTCAAAAAAAACTTTAATCGCGCTGCTATAAAGATATGAAAAAAAGTGACAAAAAAATGATTTTATGACGGAAACATAAACAAGCGCAGTTCGTAGGTGGTTTGACTGAGAAAATTCAAAAAATTCAAAAAAAAAAAAAAAAATTCAAAAAAAAGATAGAAGAAGCACATTGACACCAATCAATATGAGCTTAAATAAAGCGGATGGCAACATAGTTACACAGGCGGTGTACTAAAACACAAATTACTACACTTCAAAAAAAATAAATATTAAAAAAATTTTAGTTACATCTTTCTATTGAAACCGTGTCACTTTTTGAAATTAAAAATAATAACTTACAGGGGGACCAGGTGAACTTTGAGTTGTGGCTCCCTTTACCAAATTGAACATGAAAATAACTTCCAGCGTTCTCAAGGAAAGTGTCGGACAAATAGCACCGGCGATTTGCCGCATTCCACTTGGATTTATACGACACCACATGTCCAGTTGTAACAATATTTTGATGCACATCAATTATGTAGTCCATCAAAAAAAGAGCTCCAGTCACAGCAGAATTCAAAATATAATCAGTGCGTGCAACCTCAGTATCAGAACGGCCCAGAGACGTGTTACAAAAACTAATGAATAAGTTTTGAAATAAGTTTGTAAAATTTCTCCCATATTCTAGTTGTTAAAATGAATTTCAACGAAAATCAAAAATTAAAATTTACACTGTTATTGAGAAAAATTATGGGTCGAAATCAAAATCTAGAATTTTCTTACCCATGACCAATATCGACCATTGCCGTTCGCCTCAGACAGGGTTTGCACTTGATGTTTCCGCAACTGTACCCACTTTTTTTGTTGACTAAATACCCAGAGCCGCGTTGACAAAATGCAGGAGTTCCAACAAAAGTACTATAAGAAGTAGTTAATTAAAATCTATAATTTACTTTTTTTTCAACTAAACTACGTACCGTTGCATACGAGCAAGTTTGATATTGAAAGGTTGACCAGCTGAGTATAAGAAATGCATAGTGCGCCGCTTCAACATTTCGTTGTCTTCCAAGAACCAGTATTCCGCCTAGTTAAAATTATATAATATTGTTTCTAACAATTTAAGTAAAATTTAATTTGTGAAACTTACCGACGTTAAATTAGGTAATGAGCCAATATTGTCGACCAAATTGCCCGGAACTATGCCCTGTTTGTGCATTTGCAGCCTTATTTGATACGGAATTACGTCAGTGAAGTAGGCAACATCTGAACGATCTCCTTGCACAAAAGTAACACCAGTTACCTGTTGAATTTCACCAGCCGTTACGCGTAAAAACGGGGGCAGCAGTTCATTGAACTAAAATAAAAAATAGCAGTGATTTTAAGTTACAATTTTTCGGGTATTTTAGTAAAAATAGAGAAAAAATGATAAAATTGAAATCTTTAGTCGTTGAGTTAAATACAAATAATTTCGATTAAAATGTTGAAATTACATACCCCTTTTCGAATAAACTCCACTAGCTCCGCTCGGGACACAAATAAAGCCGCCTGTAAATGATCCAACGACATATCCGACTTGTAGGACGATTTTTTAATTGGAGATGGCTATTTTTTTAGTTATATTACAAATGATGAAACTAAGAATTTAACAAGTGTTCTAATGAGAAGGATGAAATTTTAGTATATAACTAAGCTTTGAATCAAAATATTGACCCAGATAAAAATCCGCCACGAGCAAAAATGAGTTCGTAGACGCTGTCGCTTGCGCCAGCTAAAATGATTATTGAATTGATTAGTCAAGCATGTGTTGCATAGTTGTTTTGTGTCAATTTTAAATAGGGATCTCGTAGCGCAGGCGCATATAGCTTGTCGTTCAAACCGGATGGCTTTGGGTTCAAACCCAAAGCCATGCATAAAAAATTTGAATTTAAAATTTCCGACAAGACCAGCGGTACCAACGGTACTTCAAAGAAACCAAACTCAGTATTGCGCCGGCGCTGCGATTTCCCTTTTGTTATAATTTGTGCTTATTAAATTAATGTTATCATCGAGCGGGTAAATTTTTGCAAAATCGGTAAGACGGAAAAATTAGACCGGTTTAATTCGGAAAATAACTGATTTGGACCTAAATTTTTCACAAATTCATGCCAAGGGTCATCATTTTTCACTTACATGTTTGATCGAATCCCAATTTTTGAAAGTCAAAAATTTCAAATTGGCAAGCTTCAAAACTTCCAAAGCGTCGTTACACATAACGGTGTATTTTTGATACTCATCTTCAGCTTGAGCATAGCACGAACGACATATTAAGGTCGTCATCAGCCCCATATCTTGTAACAAACGAATTATGCCCTACAAAAATGATATATGGACTATACTGTATGCGCCTTTTTTAAACAAATTACCTTGACATCAAGGGCATTAATCTTTTGTAAAGAATCATAAAATAGCATTGACGCGCATTCACTAGTCAAAATTGACGACCACAAGGGTTGAGCGGCAGATACAAACTTAACCGCTATCATGCGTACTTCCAGCAAACTTAACTTTTTGTCCGGGGCAAAAAATCCATCTTGATAAGGATTAAAAAACTTGGTAGCCTCTTTAAGGCTCGAAAAAACTACCATTCTCTATCTCTTTCAACAAAAGAATGATTTAAAAAATATATCGGAATATAAACAACAAACGTAAAATTCTAGAAAGTCTAATTAATAAAATCTAATTTATTAAGCAGTTTCTCCTTAAAGTAGCGTAAATAAGCAGGCAGTCTATTTTTAAATGTTTGAACCGGTTGTTTCATCGGGTATTATCGAAATGATGACTGTGTTTGCTCGATATCGACCAATGAACTGGCGCCAATTGCTTGATTTGCGATGTTGGCACTTAACATATCAAAATTATTTCTCGGATAAAAATGTGAAATATCACGAATTAGATTTATAAGACAACTTACCGTTCGCGTTCTAAATTATCCAATCGAGCTGTCAAGTTACTGTTTTGTCGGGTAATTTGTTGAGAATTCTTCAAAACCGCATCGATTAATCTATTAGACAATGATTTAGTATTTACTGGTATATAATTTATGAAACGTTAGAAACGTAACAGATAGTATACTCACTTTAATTGTTTTGATTCCAAGACACTCAGCATGGTATTATCGGAAACGTTAGGCATTGAGCCTTCGGTGATATGATGGGCTAATTTTTCTTCTAAACGCTTTTGCTCGGCCGAAAGGTCACCCTGTTGTTTGTAGATCTCCATAACTAGGAAAATAGAATTAGCCAAAAAGTCTAAAAAAAAATCTAGAATAAATTTACAAGTGAAGGTCAAATTATGGCAAAATACAAAATATAAACTGATGATTGAAATGTAGTAAAAGCGTACCATTCTTTTCCATCTCATTGCTTGCCACCTCTAGTTGGGACTGTAGTACAGCCAAAGAGCAATACTGACTGTTTTGATAACCTTCTAGAGCCTGAAAAAAACGGGTCACATAACCATATGAGCAATAGGAAAATAAAAAATAAAATTATAAAAAAAAACCTTTTTCATATTATGCTGAATAGCGTCGGCGCGCAGATCGCACACACTTTCAACTTGGGCAAGATTCTTCAACTGATTTTCTAGCACCTCGAAACTTTTAAGATTGCGCTGGTGGTAAGTATCCACTGAACATATTATTAAGAATAGAATCAGTTTTTAAAAAAAAATAAAAAAGTGTAGGGAGTTTAATAATAAAAATAATAAAAAAATGGATCCCAATTAATAATAAATATAGACATACCGGTAGTCTGAATGCATAAAACGGCAGCCTCTAATTTTTGACGATGCTCTGAATAGCTGGTAACGATTTGTTCCATTTTCATCTTGACATCTAGAATATAAAAAGTGGTAATAAATTTCGCCTCAGTTTAGAAAATATGGATATGACGATACACCCAATATTAGCTTAAGTCATTACCAGTTTTATGAATCGTCATTTGTTGATCCAATGCGCGGCACAACTCTTTTAGATCAGACAAACTAGTATAACACTCGGCATTTTCAGTTTCCGACATTACTAATGTTTAGCTAAAATAAATATAGCATAACTAGACATAAGGATTAAATCGTGTGCGCTATTGTGGTGCTAAAGAGTACTATGTGAAACTAAAATAACAGGGAAGTTAGTCAAGCTCGATATCATTCAGCAGGAATATATTCTTTCTTAAAACTAAATTGATGGTTATAATACTGCTCTATTTGAATCTAAATATGAACACGCGCTCTAGGGGACCATGGGGATTATACCAAATCAAATTAAATTAAAAAAAATACACAAAATCGAACTATTATTAACCATCACCTAATAGATATCGCATGAATCCATTCATATAAATGAAAGCCAGTGTAAGGTCCATTTGGCTAGAAATAGTAAATGGTTAGTACTGTGAAAAGTTGGTTAAGCTAATTATTAAAAATTGAGCGTTTTGACGTAAAAATCGGTAACGCGAATGTCATGAAAATAATATCTTACTTGGTATAAGACAGATCGGTGATCAACAACTTATTGCATAATAGTATGTTGCAATGATAAAAAGTGATATCGTAGCAGTGCTGGAGCTGGCGTAATATTGGTAATTTCTTAAATGTGGTAAATATGCGGTTTAGTAAATCTGGCAAAAACGCTAAATCGAATGACTGAATATCATGAGCCTGGAAAAGTAAAGACCATATATGGCCAGTTGGAATGAAGGTTGTAGAAACATTCATTGAGCGAAGTTGTCGAGATAAAACGACATTTGCCAACAATAGCTCCTCTAAATTAATAAAAAATTAACATAAGTTACCACACAATTTTGGCTAGTCGTCAAAGTCATTTAAATCATGTAACCAAAACGCAAATTCAACAACGGATAGCGCTAGTAAGGCTTATGAATGTACGTAAAAAAAATTCCTACAAAAACTAAGGTGTTTAAATATTCATAACCCTAGAGCTTCATCACGGTTTTTTTGTAAAAACTTTCGACGGGAACTATTATCAGGTAAATGGTCGATAATTTGTTGCAGCTCATGAGGTTTAAGTCGCATGTTTTGATATAAAACGTGTACGTGTACCAGTCGATTATGTTGGACTACTAAATTGGAATTTTGATGAGAAATAAGCCAAACTAGAGTATGCACAACTAAAACTACATACCCAAAGTTGAAGACAGTTTTGCGGTGCCTAAGTTATCCATACTAAATAGCGTTTATTTACCAAAACTTGTTAAATACAAATAAATTTCTGCATAGCCAATTTGTAGGAGACAGATGATTGTAATTATATCCAGTTTTTTCGACAAATTCTCAGTCACTCTTGCCGCATTTAAAAGACGTAAGCGGGCGAAAGGGCCGGAATATTGTTTGGTCAAAAAAGGGTAGGAAGATAACTCGTTAAACTCCATTAGATCCCAGGATTTGGACAAAAATGAAGTTAGGCAATAATGATCAGTTTGGTCATAACCAAAGACTTGAATTGATAGGCTCTTTTGCTCCGCTTGTATTTTAAAGTCTAGATAGTTATTCACATATTGAGTAAATCTCTTCTCTAGAAAGTCATAGAGCCGATAAAAATATAAACATTTGAAAATAATCATGTTTACAAAAATATTTTTTTTGATGTGTACATTTTGGAAAATCTTAAAAAACGGGTGGCATTAGTTGCCTACGAAATTGTTACTTTGGAGGGCGCCGATTGGGAGATTAAGGGTTGTGCGGGTTGAAGGCGCTCATGTGGGGCAATTAACGATGTGCAAATTGATGGAGGAGCGACACGATGATGGAAGAAGGCGAAACGAAAACAAGTGGACGAAAACGAATGAATAAAATGTAGAAAAATAATCCTTTTATTATTATTATTTAATTTATTATTATTAATATTTAATGCTGAATTGATCGAGGTGAGAGTTGGTCAGTTTGGCAACATATTACTTTAGGAATTGTGTTTAAACTTATTTTTAACTTATTAACTTTAAAAAATTGAGTTGCTAGATTGTAGCTGTAAAAATTATAAGTCATAATCGTCAGTTACATTTAGTTGTTTTTATCAGTAAAGGTATAGGCTATGTAAATAATAACTCTAAGTAGAATTGAATAATTAACATAGAGTTATCAGCCTTCTTTACTTGTACTATTTCTTGTTATGCTGCCCTGTAATTGGGACACAATAAATTTTATCAAAAAAAAAAAGAAGCATTTTTTAGTGCTGCGATAAGCCAAATTCGGTAAGGAAAAAATCGCGTTTTCGAGAAACGTGAAAAGAGAAGTATCAATTGTATTTGCATTCTGATTGTTTATTGTCTCCGAAGTGTAAAAATGTAAAAAAAAATGCGTTTTTCGTATCATATAATACAATTTCTATTGTTCAAGAATTTGTAGATGGTTAAAAATATTAGGTGATTTTTAAATTTGGAAGGATTTGCGTTAAAACCAGGTTTGTCAAGTAAGTTATTTGAAATAACACTATTTTCACTTTTTTAAGGAATTTAAAAAAAAATATTTATTTCTATGTAAATGTGTGTCATTATTCGATTGCATTGCGTGAAGACCCTATCGAAAATGTTTTCTTGTTGGCCCGTCTCCGCTTGTCACCTGACCTGATAGGTTTAGTGTCATAAGAGGACTTTAGAGTGAAAACAACTAGGCGGTAAATTGTACAAAAGCATTTTAGCTTGTAAACGCGGTATTGTAATAAATTTTTAACTCCCAAACACGATTATACGTCAGTTCGATAGTAAAGAGTTGTGAAATTTACCAAATGTTTCATTTTTGCTAAAAACTCTGCAAAATTTTCTTGTTTTTTTTTCCGGGAGATAGGTTTTAATGCGTTATGGGCTAAAAACCGGCCGTTCACAGAACATCATAAATTTTTGACAAAACTGATACGTTTTGGACGTTATGTATTATTCTCAAATCAGGCATTGACAATGTTTCACGAAACCAAAAAAAAAATTGAATTTTTGGGGCCAAAATGCAAGTTTGTGGCACGATATGCCAATCACTGTTATTATATACTCAACAGAACGCTCACCAAATTGCGATTAGGAAAACTATTCTCAAATTTAACTTATCTATAAAGGCGAACCAGATAACCACATAATACGGTTATTGAAAATTTTTTCTAGCCTTTATTTAATAGAGAACTATAAATGATAATGTGTAATCTTACCAACGGGATTCATTTTTCTATTTTTCAAGAATATAATTATATTCTTAATTGGCTCTTATTGATAAATTTGCTGAAGGGTACTTTGGCGACCAGTTTTGGCCGCGAAGTGTTGCTCAAAACATGACTTCACGACCATATGGTTGCCAAACCACCCAAAATAAAAATTTTTGACGACCCGAAATGGGCATACTAGTAGAATGTATTTTCTTTTTGAGAGCACATTACTTCCAATTATTTTTGTAGGGGTTCGTTATAAATTCAAGGGCTAAAAAACTGACTTGACCTTATAAGTTATAACTACCCAAAATATGAATACATGTATATCTTTTAGGAGTTCAGCTGGCAAAGTCAAAAAAGACATGATTTAGTTGTGGAAGCGAGAGCGTAGCAGTTTCATTTGAGAATAAAGTTACGTCTAAACGGCGCTATTTATGAGTTTGCTCTATGATATGAGTTTGCTCTGAAGACAATAATAACTAAAAAACTTGACTTGAGTCTACTGTCCGCAAACTGTCTCGAACTAATACTCAGCGTTTTACATGAATTTCCGCCGTGTTTCTTTCGTATTTTCTAGATAGCCCAACTCGAGTTTTTTTCCGCACGTCAAAAACTCAAATATCACCATCAAGAAAATACCGGAGAAAGACGGCGAAAATTAATGTAAAACGCCGAGTAGTAGTCAAAAATTTTGACTCCAAATGGAAAATACTCCTGTATCATTGTTGATGCGACTTTCATTCCGAATTATGATTTCACTTGCTTGTAAATAACTAAAAATAGCCTAATTCTGACGTTTTCGGACTAAGTCTTGTTTTTGCTGCTCGTGTCAAATCTTTTGTTAGACTTTGCAAAAAAAAAATCGAAACTGTAAACGTAATTTGTCATCTTTTAACCGCAGCAAGCCACTTCAGTTCCGCTAGTGAGGTACAAAGCGGGTTACAAATTAATCTTTTTGAAAGTTAGTCAATATAGCCAGAACAAATACTTTACGATGGTAAGAATCGTTCTAAATCTTTTTGGGTGAACGGTTCCTTCAATACGGCTTCTGTCAGANAAAAAATCCGTTCATTGTTTGGCGCGCTAAAGCAAATTGGGTAGCTAGCTAGCCCAGATGCGCATGACTGTTATAGTAAACTCGATGCGCATGACTGTTAAAACTAGAAAAGCGAGATGCGCGTTATTATACCTCATACCGTAACTTTCTTTTGGCCTGCAAGTCTTATTTTCGACCGCATGAGACTTTAACTGATTTGTATCTCAGAAAAAAAAAATAAAATGATTATTTTGAGGCAGTCGAAGCCACACTTCTGGTTAAATCAGTGACCAAGGTATTGTGCCGAATTTCCGAAAATGTCTCAGTTTTCAGTGATTTTGTGTCACACTTAACCATTATGCGAAAATTACTTGATTTTATCATCTCATTCTAATGGTTTTCAGCGGATATCCAGATTTGGTGCAAAGCCACTAAGCACAGAAAGATAATGAGATGTCATGTTTTCTTATCGCATCCTCCATAATCTCCCCTTTTTGGTGCATATATTTTTTTAATTGAGGTTCTCCCGGTTTACTGTAAATATTTTTTTTGTTGGATTTGATCGAAGACAAAGATCGTTTATTTAATCTAGGAATTTTGACGACTTTATCTTGTATAGACCAAAGGTCGGCACATCCCATTTTTTTTCTTACCCGACTCGACCGTTTTACCCGCGGGTAAAAACGGGTAAAAAAGTCGGGTTATACCCAACCCCAGAAACGAGGTCGGGTAAAAAAATCGGTAAAAATCCGTCTGACCCGAGTCGGGTCACCCGACCGAAAAAATGGCTTCCCAACCCGTGCACTACCCGTATGGTCGTAAATCTCTCTCCCGTATTTTACGTACCGTTTGCGGAGATTTTTCGAGCTTTTCCCAGTTTTAACACGTCCTATAAACATTCAACTACCAAACTTGGAATGATATCTAGGGTACAATAAAATCAGACCTTAGTTAATAAGGTCTTAGAAGTTGTTCACAAAAAATAAAAAAATCCCGAAAATCAGAGTGCATGAAGACTTTATTTTTCTGAACGCTTCCGAAAACGTTTTTACCACGTTGAGTTTATAAACAACATGTATAAGTTATACCGTATAACCGGTCCTTAAGTGAAACTAGTAATTTCGGACCTGAAAGTGTTTTAGTTTTGTAATCGGACAGTAAAAACAATTTTTTTAATTCAGATTTATTTATTTCCAACCATAACAAACATTAATAATTTATCAACAGAAGAACACGATATAATAATTGATTATTAAATTAAAAATCACAAACACAATTTTCTGGACACTTTTTCTAAATTATTTACGACTTTGTCAATTTATAGCCAGTACACATAAACATTTGTATAATAAGAAAATTTAAGGGTTTTTCTCAATTAAATTGTACGAAATGGGCTGAAAGCAGTTTCGTACGGAAATTAAGACTTACATAAAAAAGTGGTTATTTTTGATTGAATCAAACTTTTATAAATTGATTGTTAAAATACTCTCCAGAAATTTGTAACAATTTTAAGAAAGTTTTTAGGCAACCAAGTTTTGCAATGTTACAATACAAGAACGACTCAGTAAATTTATAGACAACGATACTCACGCGTCCTTAACTATGAATTAAAAAGTTTTTTTTCAAGACACGCTTATATACCCCTAAATTAATAAGTAGTTTGTATGATGAAAAAAAATAAAATCGAAATTAGCGCCAATGAGCCATATATCGTGTCAATCGTGACTTTATCGGGGCGCGTGTTTTAGTTTGCAGAGTCCAGGCGAGCGGGGTGAAATGGCGCGGGGGCCGCTGTGTTTGCGGGGCTGCATTGTATCGTCGTGCTAACACATTTCGAGTCGTTTTCAGCTCGTTGAGGGCCATTGACTCCCAAATCTGTGCCTGAGCAACTGCAAATAAACCAAGCACTAATCGAAGATTCATTTCTTCCGCTTTTTTTTTCGTTCAAAAAATGAAAACGGGAAAATCTCACAAGTAGCTTTCTAGACGGACACAATGGTCATCGAAGAACCTCCGAGTTTTATGGAGGAAATGGGACCTTGGGCACACGTTTAACTCACTGCTCTCGGTTGCCACACAGACACGAAACAATTTGCATATATTACTCCATTAAGGTGCTTGGATGCTCCGTAAAAATGATTTGCAGACAATCATATCATCGTCCATTTATTAATTGTTAACGGAATGGTAAATCAAATTTTAACTATTTTTTGTTTAACATTTTTGAATAAATAACGCCGATGACGATTTTTATAACTTTTTTTTATTTGCCAACTTCGTATCTAAGTCCTAGATCTTTTGAAATAAATAATTATTATATTCTGAACATAACGAAAGCTGTTTTGAGTAAACGGAAATTGTAATACAAATGAGCTGTCCTGAGCTGGCCTCTCGTGCCAAAATTAGAATAATGGCAAACTGCCCAGCTAGTTGTCCAACTATGAAGGCCATAAGGCTTTAGCGAGCCGAGCCAAGCCACATTTTTTTTTGTGTTAGAGCGAGCCAAGCCAAAAAAATTTAAAGGGCTCAAAAACCGAGCCGAGGCGAGCCGAGCCAAAAGAGAGCTAATTATGTCGAGCCCTGGTGTACATTATTTCAGTAACCGCCAGTTTTTACCGAGGGCACGCTTTTTTTCAGATAAATTTTATTGTGCATTATACATATTATGTATTACATAATACTTGGGACCCGACTGATGGAAAAAATGGGGCTCCTCCGGGATTTGAACCCGGGACCACTCGCACCCTAAGCGAGTATCATACCCCTAGACCAAAGAGCCACTGGTAGCCACGTCTAAAAATCCACACTATATCTTTATAGTTACCAATGTTTTTTTATTTCGAACGTTGTTTTTGTCAAAAAACAGCTCAAACCTAATGTAGACAAACACCATTTTTGAGTACTGAAAGATTGAATTAGTTAGTTAAGATGTAAATAAAAAATAACATGTAAAATTAGCAGTGTAGTTTAAAATATCTCTCTATTTATTCACTAGAGTAAACCAAAATTGAAAAAAGAAGTCGGGCTCGTCCGGGATTTGAACCCGGGACCACTCGCACCCTAAGCGAGTATCATACCCCTAGACCAACGAGCCACTGGTCATGGAGCGCTAAAAATAGCACCCTGTTTCAAATTAACGGTTTGAAATATTTATAAACTTATTTGTATGTTTGTCTAAGTAAGTGATCTGATGCCCATGATTTTATCAAGGAATGAAATAAGAGAAAAATGAGAAAAAATGGGTATTGGTGTAAATTAGACCGTGTAATAGTCAAATAATAAAAAATATAAGACAAATACCCACAGTACACGTAGCTGATTCCTAGAAGAATCGTGGCGACGTTCCTCGAACGAGGGACCGTATGAAATACACCAAGTGCGCCGTTATGTTACAATTTTTCCCGTTCGTCCCGTTATGTTACATTTTTTAGCAAAAATTTTCATGGCGTTTTTGCCTACGCACTACGCCGTTATGTTACAATTTTCAGTTATGTGACAATTTGTACAAAAAAAAACGCGTATTTCGTAATACTTTTGAGTTACTTAATATTTTTTTTCGGTTATGTTACAATTTGTACAACAAGAAAAACACCTATTGCGCAATATTTTCCCCGTTCGTCCCGTTATGTTAAAATTTTTCAATTCTTTGGCGTTTTCCAACGAAATCGCCTACGCACTGCGCCGTTATGTTACACTTTTTTATTTGGTTTTGTAACATAACGGCGCACCTGGTGTGGATATTTGCATGTGTTTTTAATTTATTAAGCAACAATAAGGTACACCACCTACGCCTTATCGCTTAACACTATTGACTGAAAGTAACAGTTTTTTCTCCATTTTAGCGTTACTTTAAGCAGGTAGGTCATGTACAATACATTTCCTAAGTTATAATTATTTAAGTCCATAATATTACCCCTGAGGCTAAGGCCTTAACCCGTTATATTTAAGGAGGTGAGGGATCTTTTGTTTACAAATAAAACTCAAAATCAGGAAAATGACCCTTATAAATATTTTTGGTCAATTTATCAGTTGACTAAGGCTTGCTGATTATAATAAAGTCCTTCCAAGTTCATTTGGAATTGTAAATCTCGAAAATTTCGACGTTTGAAAATTTGGACTAAACACGATTATGAAAAATATGCTTGTACTATTAGTGGAAGTAAAATGTTCTGAAACAACTTTTTTCTGTATTATTTCGATGGTATGGTATTCTCTAATGTCTAGTTTAATAANTGTCTAGTTAAATAAGAAAAGGGGACACTTATTACACAAAAATATTCGTTTTTGGACATGATTTCTACGGACCGTATTTTTATTTTTTGAGTAGTTTTGGTGGTATTAATTTAATTTTATGGTGATAGTTTTGCTTCGGTAAAACAACTTAGCTGATGCGCGGGAGTTTCAAAAAAGTTTATTGAAATTCACAGTCTACAACATTTTTTACGATCACTTTTTTGGCATGACATATTTGTACACATAGGGTCACTCACCTCCTTAAATTTTTGACTTTAACAATCAAGCGTATTCGCCTACACACTGTGCCTTTATATTATTTATGAAAAATAATAATCATTGATCGAATTTAACAACAGATGGGTTATCCGACAAATAATTGAATACTAGGTCACTATGGTGTACGATTGTCATTTCGTATTTTGATTAAAATTAACTCGTTGAGCATTTATTCGCAAAATAATGACTCTCAATGTCCAATCAAACGGAAAGTTACGACATATACCAGTGGTATAATACCACAATCATCGGTCACGGACATAGGGCATTCAAACCTTATTTTTATTCTAAAATAATGTATATTTGATAGACTTTTTGTGAGGATAGGGAAAAACGTAATAAACTGATATACACCCCCTGCGCAGTTATCCGGCAGGTTTCAGGTAAAAAATTTACCAGATAACTGCGCAGGGTGTCGGATAAAACGATAAAAAAATTGGTTTCGATTTCCGCCCTTCACTCGGTTATTGAGATCAAAGTTTTCAAGAAGGTTGTAATTGGCTCTAGCGAGTAAATTTATCTCCCAGGGGCCCCAAGCTCCTAGGGGGAAGTGCGTGTATATAGATACACAACTTGTTTTTACCGTCGATTTAAGGCATATGGAGGCCCCGTAGGTCAAAACGAGTATTGCTGACCCCCCTCAACTTTTCGAAAAAAATACATTGAAGATATATTTTCAGTGGGTTAGAGATTTCAAACAGCTCCCTAGTGGCCGACATCATTTTATGAATAGTCAGATCGACGTAGTTTGACGAGCTCTACGACTTGGTTTTATCAGTTTTTTTTTTGTTTGAATTATTGCGAATTATTGTGAATTTTTTAAGTGCGTGTTTATATACACACATTTTCCCCCTACGGCCCGTAGGCTACAAGTTCCCAAAAACTCCTTTCCCCCTGAGAGTTAAAATTCCAGTAGTTATCTTGAACTACCGATGTTTTTCGGTTTTGACAGTCTATACCAAACCCATTAGACTGAGAGGAAATTTATATGGATGACGCGTAAATGACAAACGCAAGACGTATTCAATTATTCAACTTGTCAAGGTCACAATCTTTAACAGCAAAGAAGAAACGAGATGGCTAGCGGAGAAATGCTGATATATAAATGTGTACAAATGGCAGAAATTGCAATTTTCACGCGTCGAGTCGGACCTTGTTTTTCACGACGATGTCATTTTAACCCCCTTTTTCCGCCAAACTACATATGTTTTCTAGACAACATTATTGAGAAAACACAATAAAAAAACGAAAGAAACTTGCAGGATAGGTTTATTGTTTTCAATAGAGGGTTACTAAATCAGTTCCCTAGTTTAAATTTACAAATGTAAATTGGGACCTGGGATACGTACCTCGGATACGAGGTATACAAAATAGTGGCCTAAGCGACTTGCTTTTTTTTCAAAAACTGAGAGAAGATACCCGAGAATATTTGAGTGGAAAAAAGATAGACCCATCTTAGTTAACTCTCAGGGGGAAGGAGTTTTTGGGAACCCGTATGGGGAAAATCTGTGTATATAAACACTTAAAAAATCACAATAATTCGCAATAATTAAAAAAAAAATGGTTGAGCAAAGTTGTAGAGCTCGTCAAACTACGTCGATCTGACTATTGAGAAACTGATGAGGGCCACCAGGGCCCCCTAGACTCTAGGGCCTAGAGAGCTGTTTGAAATATCCAACGTACGCAAAAAATACCGCCGATGTCATTTTTTCGAAAAGTACCGTTTTGCCCTACGGGGCCTCTTTATGCCTTACAGTGCGTCCTAGTTGTCGAGTACCGCGCTTTTTCGAAATTACATGTTATGAAAGCTTAAAAACTAGAAAGCGCGGTACTCGACAACTAGGACGCACTGTAAATCGACAAAAAAAACAAGTTGTGCGTCTATATACAAGCATTTCCCCCTGGGAGTTAATCTGCGTTAATCGTACAAGAAGATTTGAAATTAAACAATAACCTCTCAAATAGTGCAAAAATGTCCGCAAAATATAAAATAAAGATTCCATTGGCCGTGAAAAAATATTTGAGTACGTGTCCAATGAATNGGGAAGGAGTTTTTGGGAACCCGTATGGGGAAAATCTGTGTATATAAACACTTAAAAAATCACAATAATTCGCAATAATTTAAAAAAAACTGGTTGAGCAAAGTTGTAGAGCTCGTCAAACTACGTCGATCTGACTATTGAGAAACAGATGAGGGCCACCAGGGCCCCCTAGAGAGCTGTTTGAAATATCCAACGTACGCAAAAAATACCGCCGATGTAATTTTTTCGAAAAGTTGAGGGGGGTCATCAATAACCGTTTTGCCCTACGGGGCCTCTTTATGCCTTAAATCGACAAAAAAAAACAAGTTGTGTGTCTATATACAAGCATTTCCCCCTAGGAGTTAATCTGCGTTAATCGTTCAAGAAGATTTGAAATTAAACAATAACCTCTCAAATAGTGCAAAAATGTCCGCAAAATATAAAATAAAGATTCCATTGGCCGTGAAAAAATATTTGAGTACGTGTCCAATGAATAGCAAGAAAAAAGAAAAAACAAAACAAAATCGACAATCTGTGGCAACAACGGAACCGTGCGTTTTGTGCAAACGATCAATGTCTTTTATGTATGCTTGCTCGGATCGGCCTTTTCTAGAAATTAAATTTGAAAAACTTAGTTTAAAGGGCTCTGAAATAGGAGTAACCTACACAAACTACCTAAGTAAGTTAACACTAAATAAGTTAACACTAAGTATAGTAACACTAAGTAAGTAAGCAATCTTCAAGTAGATTGGCAAATTTGTCGATTTTGGATAATAAACTCGTCTAAATTCAAGCAAATTATCAGTTGTTCATGGTTTCCTGCTCTTCTGCTGACGCACTAATCAAATAAGTAAATATTTTTCAATGAAGTTAACAATTTTCAATTAAATGAATATATTTTACTCTTTAACTTATTTAAGTAGATGGTGTAATTAATTGATTGATTAAAAAACCTTTGTAGGTAGTGGGTTGCGTCTAGTGGTCAACTTTTGACAGCAAATAAGTTTTTTGAAAGTAGCAAATACCCCTTACTCAGGGGCCTTTTGTAGAGTTTTTGACACTTCATTTGTGTCCACAATTATCTGTTTAACCTTCAAACACACATGATGGAATTGTTCCCGTCCGGGCATATAAAATGCGCTTTTTATGTTGTCTCATTCTAGTAAATGTAACAACACTGAAAACTAACATAGATCACAAAGTCGGAGAACAAATGAAAATAAAATTTTTTTCCGTAATGAAAATTAATTAGTTATTTATTGGAGCTAGGAAACCTCAAAATAGAGGTTATTTGCAATTAATAGTTTTCACGCCCATTTTTTTTTCCGTCATTTTTTCCAGAATTGTTAACTAGTGAACGGCCCACTAGCCTGTAAAAAATGAACCCCATACGTCATCCCGGATTAACCGTGACTCATCCGGTTAACCGTTTGTGAATTTTTGGTCAAATCGACCAAAAAGTGTCCAAGGGTGGTCGGAGAGTTTTCGGGCGTGTGCTCATTCGGTTCAGGACCATCGAATTGCTCACCAAAGTTACCTAGGTTAGAACACAACGATAGATGGGACGGAAAAAATTCCGTCCGATGTGTTTAGGCAAGTGTTTTAAATATGTGTTCAAAGGTTAACATGGAAGAACGTTATATAAAAGAGACCCTAAGACTAGGCTTACCGACGGAGATGATTCGCCTGTATGTGAAAGATGTTGCGTTTTCTTTGGAATATTTCATCATAAATTTGATGTTCTCGTTTTAAGCAGTAGGGTTTTTTCAGTCAAAAATGAAAGTTTTATTAGTTGACAGTGTAAACTTGACACCAATTTAAAGACAATTTGGATTCATACTCTATACCCTTTGGAACCATACACATTATTCAAAGTCCATTTTATTGGCCTAAGGGCCTAAGGCTCAGGCTCCAGAGGGTGAAATATTTTTGTATAAAACAATTTTTTTTAATTTTAACAGCTAGACTGCTATTGGCAAATATGTTAAAACCCGTTCTAAGTGGAAATCTACCCTAAACCGTCAAAAAATTCAGAAACATACTTCCCTCAAAAAACAATTATGAATGTCAAACAGTGAATTTAATCTATGAAAAAAATTCCGTTTTTCTCCTTTATCACTGGAAACTTATTATCTTTCCAACGATGATCATAAATAAACACTTCAAAAAGACACACCAAAAATATCAGATTCAGCAAAATATACTGTGGTACTAGTATGATATGCCATATATATTTCGGAGAATGCGCGTTTAACCGGTTACCCGTTAACCAGCCAGTTTCTGAAGAAAAAAATGTGTAAATGAACAGTGGTCAAGAGTGCGCGTTTATATTTTTTGTGTTTTTTAACGTATATATGTCGGATTTCGCGAAGTGCGACCACTCATTCACACTTAATGAAATACTTTACGTATACACCACCTAACCATTTGACTTAACAC
>SCLG01000196.1:35655-46226 GCA_004367875.1 Oikopleura albicans
GATTAACGGTTGATTTAACCTTTGCGTCCGCGGAGGGTGCGGGTTAAATCGGTAGAGGTTGAGATTCGAACCCATTAGAGAAGAAGGATAGACCTTGAAAACAAAGGTCTAATCAAGAAAATCCGTTACTTATAGGCCACGTAGCGAATTTTTTAGTAAAACTGGGGAGCTAGCAAAAGAAAAAAAAAAGAAAAAAAGAAAAGAATCGCACGAGCTGGGTGACTTGTTGGATGCTTTATCTAACTCGTCTAGATTCTCAATAAATAAGTTGGAAATATGCGTTTCATTGTGCCAATTATTAATTCCAAGAGGTTCTTCGCTTCAATTATTTTACAATTTCAGCATTAAAATATCCTTTTCCATGCAGTCCTAATCATATATTCCTTTTCCATATAGTCCTAGCCGTTTCAATCTCCCTTTCCATATTTATGCCATATGCAACTAGTTTTCTTCATTTTCCATATTGACGTAATGGTACCTTACAAAAAATACTCAAAAGTTAACGCTTCTAGAATGAATTAGAAGATTCAACACAAATCGTAGTTAGCCGATAACCAGTGTTGGAACGTCCAACGTGGAAGCGTTGAGCGTTGAGGTGCGGTTGGAATATTCGCTACTTATTTGGAATGTTAAGGACCCTTCGGTCGATTGGTTTATTATTTTATTCTTCACTCTGTGACTTAAACAGTCACTTATATAAGCTTATAGTCCATAATTTATGAGCCGATAAACAAAAACGGGGGAATGGGCCACAATAGATGGGAAATAGGTTGTCAGGGCATTTGAAAACTAATATTGTTTACTGGAGTGAGCAAAAAAGTGTCACAAAGCAAATTTCGCTTGCAGGTTAAAAACAGTACTCGATCTTATCTATTGTCGAGCTCGGTGACAAACTGGCGACCCACAACAGTACTTTGGTAACATAACCACATAGCGCGTAGACGGAAACGTTTTTTTTCTAATAAGAGAAGCCACTTAGAATTTTTGGTAAGGTAACGTAAGTTAATGTTTTTGTTCGAAATCTAAAGAATTGAGTTTCAATCATTAGAAAAATAATAAGATGAATCATCAAGCGATTACTGGTCGTCAGTTTGTCACCTAGATTGACGTTGGTCGTAGAATAGATACGACCAAGTACTGTTTTAAACCTACAAACGAAATTTGCTCGGTGACACTTTTTTCCACACACCAGACTGGTTAACTGCCTGGTTATAACGTATAAATCTTATAATTTGCCCGTAACCGGCCACCTCATTTGCTGTTAACCAGGCAGTTTTGATTTTTTTGAGTTTCCGTGACCCGTTACCAGACGAGGACAGCTGGTTAACTTTATAAAATATCTTTATACATGTACGTTATAAATTTAGACATTATTTATAAATTTATACGGAAAAATGTTAAATTTAGTGAGAAAATATGCGTTACAATGTGCCAATAATTTATTCCAAGAGCTCCTGATTTCGGTTTCCATAGTCCTGGCCGTTTGAAGCTCGGTTTCCATATTACTGCCATATGGAACTAGTTCTCTTCTCTTTCCATATTTCCGTCATGGTATCGAACGAAATAACCCAAAATTATCGATTCTAGAAAGACTTTGAAGATTTTAGGAAGTGTCGGGCGTTGCCTGTTGACCGGCCACTTTTGACAAACATTTTTCGGTAGGTTAACGGCGCGCCGCGGCGCATGCTATGCCCGTTATAAACCAATTTCGAAACTACAATAAAGACTACATGTATGTTTTAACTCCCAGGGGTCACATTGTGCAGATCTGCACAAAACGACCTTCAGCAGCAAATATCTCGCAGAATCGGGCTCGTATCAAAAATCGCTGATAGACGTATCGAACCAATTTTCAAGACAAAAATTTTGCGACAAAAAAAAATAAAAAANGGGACTCTGTTGAAATCTTCCTGTAGATTTATGGAGAGGTCTGGTAAAATTATTATGGTCACCATTGGATTCCTTATGCTCGAATACCCCCTAATTTATTTTTATCCCATTACTTATGCCGGTTAAAAAAGCCCATTAGGAGATTCTGTGCATATATGCACAATGTGACCCCTACATGTTATATGCCCACCCGTGTCCCTTTGGAGTTAAGTTTTAATGTTTTAAGTTTTTGTGCGTAAAGGTGACATAACCATACCCGTGTTATATTTTCTCAATGAAAAACCGACACTTTTTAGTTATAAGAACCGGTTTCCAAGTTCAAAATTGAAAGCTTAATGTATATTTTAAAATAGTTTACAAAATATAGTCGATATATTTAATAAGATTCCGCGCCTAAGCCGTCTAAAAAAATTATGCATCAAAGTTTATCAATCAAAAGGTTTATTTTTTATCTAAATGGGATTATGGGAAATCTAACCAAATTATTATTTATTTATCGCAAACCAAAGTAATGGTCCTTAAAAATATATTTCAAACTTGTCACATCAACTTTTGGGCGGCATATCTTTTAAAATATGATTTAGTTTGGTAACTTTCATGAATTGGTTAAGGTACTAGCCAGTGCATGGGCGGAAAATTTTATTTCCTGACAGCTTTCTAAAATGTACCGCAAAGCTATGGTCCTTTGTCTGAAGACGACGAATTTATAGATTGTATATTTGACGCAGTTTATGTGTAAATATTATTTAGTTTGGAAGATCAACAGGTGCGGATGAAACATGTGCAAATGTCGTTTTTTGTTGAAATCTAAAAAAAATTCAGTCGTCCGTCGTGTCATATACTACGTCATAAAAGTGGGCTATATTGTAAAAGGAACAAAAAATGTTCCACAAACAATTTGTAATCCTAGGAACATGTTATTTTACATCGCGGTAAATATTAAGGATGTCAGACCTTCTCCGCTTTTGCCACCATGAATTCGATTCTAACATAGACAAAATTTATAATTTTACACAGGGTTGACCGGTTTTTCGAGCGTTGGTTTAGCTTGGGGTGGTTAGCGAAACCAACCCAAAGCCTCAACGGTAATTAGCCTTGGGCAATTTTTGCAACCCTGATATTATAACCATTCGTTGGTCTAGGAATCAAAATCTTTATCAGAATATACACAAATCTGGAAGTTGGAAATTATCAGGAAAATCGTTAAAACAACCACAAACCTTGGGCCATTTTCGATGGGCGTTTTTCGAAAGTTTTTCCAATAGCCTCTACAAGACTTTGGAGAAGCTGTTCAAAAAACTTATATCCCAGTCGCATTCCTTAATGTCTGAAACCCTTCTGGCCGAAAGTTGAGAAACTGGAAGTTTTTTACCGAACATTCGTTCTCCAAAATTTACCGTAAATACCAACAATCTCCTTTTTTAGGCTCAGCAAATTGCTATTATACCCGTGTCACCCAAATGTGCTATTTTACTCCTTAGATTGTCCAAAAACGTCCTTGTATGACTAAAAGGCAAACAGATTGGAAGTTAAAACTCCACTCAAATTCCAGTCGCTTGAAGAAGTTCGGTTGCTTGTTTCATTTTCTAGGAAGCATAAGGACTTTTTAGAAATATCGACTTTTTAATGAATAGTTCAATAAAGACTTCGCGTCAAGTTTGAATCAAGATCAAGGATTAGATGATTGAGGGGTTTTGAAGGACTCTCTGACTAAAAAACAGTTTTCAAATCTGTCAAAAGCGAAATTACAGTTATCCGAGTTTTACACGTACCAAAAGCAACTGGACAATAAACAAGTCACCCTACTGGTTCTAAAGCCATAAAGCCAAACCTATTTTTAGCTGACTTTAAAGCCAAAAACCCAAATTTATTTTTTACTGGCTTTAAAGCCAAATTGAATTTTTTATTGGCTTCACTCGCTTTTTGGCCTTTTGAAAAAAATAGCTTGGCTTGACTTGGTTTTCTGTTCGTCCAAAAAAAAAACTCGGCTAGGCTTGGCACGGCTTACAAAAACTCAAACCAAGTGCCAAAAGCCAATCGTGCCCAGCCCTGATCACATGATGAATTATCCATAGACCCCTGCGCAGTTATCTGGCCGGAATTCCCGCTCGTTCCCTTATCTGGTCGGAATTTTTAGCAAAAGTGTTTCACTGCGCAGTTATCTGGCCGGAAATATTCAAAAAAGTTAAAATGTTTAAAAATTTGATTTGATCTGCTCGTGCTGTTTTCTGGTCGCACTCTCATTTGATAATAGCAATAAGGTATTGCGAAATTCCCCGCTCGTGCTGTTATATGGCCGTTTTATTTATTTGCCGAGAATTTTCCAGACCGTCTACGTACTGCACAGTTATCTGATCATTATTACGTAACAAAATGTTTTTTAGGCAACAATGGCGGTCAGATAACTGCGAAAGGGGTGTATAGAATAACTGTTGTAGACTTGTACAAAAAGTAGAACATTGCTAGGGCGCATGTTAAGGCCCGAAGAGCCCCTCACTGTGATCAATTGCGCGTAAAATAGCAAACTGGACATTTGTCGAGTAACGGTAGTCGGGGGTTAACAGGTTATACATAATTTGTTATTTGAATACCGTACATAAGTTTATGGTATAATGCAATTACTGTATCGTTTATGAAGACACCATCGAACAATATTGTTAAAATATTTTTGTTTGTCGTCAGCTAATTGTAATTGTCGAAAAGATTAGGTAATCTCCGGCCAGCAATAAACAAACACCATAATCGTACTTTTTGTTTTGCGGGAGGGGCAATATCGATTGTCAACTACAGTCCCCCCTCATGATAAAAGACCCCCACGATAAGGGCCACCTTGGCCCACTTCTTCATAATAAGAACCAGTTTCTCATGATAAGGGCCACTTTTTGACGAAAAAGTTTTTTTTTCTCATAAGGGACAAAATAGGCATCGTCGATTGAGTCTACAAATCTTGTGAAGAATGGAATTTTAAGAAGAAGGAAAAACCGATTATCGGCCCTATTAACCGGTTTATCGGACATCAGATCAAAAAAACGCTTGGATTTTTCTGTGATTAAATCTTAGGGAGAAAATTTATTAATGGGCACCATATTTTACTACCCATTTAAAATGGTGAAATTGATTTATTCTAACAGTGATTATTCTAAAATTCTTTAGTAATGAGTCATTACTCACTGAGCCATGTACAAACATTTTCTGTTCGTTTAGTCAATTGTTTTAATCACGCGTCAACTTTACCCAATGACTAGTTCAGCCCAGTTATTATGTTATTAGACGCAAAATTTAATTTTGAATTTTGGACCAAAATTTTCTTTATTAAAGAGACGCCTGTTGTCGTTTTTACAAAAGGCAAATAGTAAAACATGGAACTTATTTGTGCGGGGCAGGGTTCGGCAACAGTTACTTTTCTTTCGAACTGCCAAGGAAAGTTGAGGAAAGTTTTATTTTGTTTGGCAAATACGACAGTTCAGGAAAGCTGAGTTTTTTTCAGCTTGACCTTTGCCACAGGGCAGTTGAGGAAAGTTTTTTTTAGCTTGACCTTTTCCACAGGGCAGTTGAGGAAAGTTTTTTTTTGGCAAAAACGACAGTTGAGAACAGCAGTTGAGAAAAGTTGAGTTTTTTTTTAGGTTTGACTTCGGCAGTTGAGGAAAGATGAGATTTTTTTTAGTTTTGACCTCGCCAGTTGAGGAAAGTTGAGTTTTTTCACAATTTATACTCGACAGTTGAGGAAAGTTAAGCTTTTTTAAAATCGATTTTTGCCGAACCCTGGTGCGGGGTACCCAAAAACGGGGTCCAAATCGTGCTCGGCTGCGTTACGACATCTTGGATTAACCGTTGCTGATACTATGGAAACTGCGGACCTTTTATCGGACATCTGGAAGGATTATATTGAAGGAAAAGTGACCATCGAAGACGTCATCGGGAAACAAGTTTAAATATCTCAGAAGGAAATAATTTGACATACATTAATTATTGCGCGGCAGAACATATACATATGTAGTAATGATGCATAATGCATTTGGCAAAAACTATGACAACATTTTTCTTGCCTAGCAGACATAATCGGGATATGGGCCATCATATGATATGGTACTAATATGATTTGGCCTATAAAATATTGCATTCGATATTTTTCGGCGCTCTTTGATTTTTTTCAAAGGCGTTTTTTTAGTTTTAAGTACCCTAGACTCTAGGGCCTAGAGGGGTCCTATTTCCGGTCAAAGTTTCATAAGTCAATTTTTGACCAATTTCACATGGTCCACTCCCTAGTTAAAAGTTATATCATACTAGTTAAATTTTCTGAGCTAAAACTAATGGGGAGGGGCGTGATAAGGGACGGTTATACGGGGTGTCCAACCTAGACTGTTACATTTTTGCTGTTTTTAACGCCCACATACAGCAGCAAAAATGTAACAGTCTATGTTGTACCCTGTACTGCTTTAAGTGATTGTTGCGCTTATTGAAGGAAGATTTTTGAAACTCGCAAACTGTCCCTTATGAAGCATCCCGCTGTATGGCAAATTGATGGGTATCACCAGGGCTCGGCACAATTGGCTCGCTTTGGCTATTTTTTGAACTAAATTTTTGGCTAAATGTTTGAACTAGAGCGAGCCGAGCCAAAAAAAAATTTGACCTAGAGCGAGCCGAGCCGAGCCGAGCCAAAAAAAATAAATTGTGCCGAGTCCTGAGTATCACACGACTGGTCGCCGGTCCCCATTGGTACCAGACGGCGACTGGTACACTAAAGCGACTAGTACGGTACTAGTAGTATCCGATTCCAGTCGAATTTGGTACCAGTGGCTGTAGTGTACCAGTAGAGACCGGCGACCAGTAAATCTTGTTGGACGATTTGTTACGATTTGTCTTTTTCAGTTTAACTCCCAGGGGGAAGTGCGTGTATATAGACACGCAACTTGTTTTTTTCGTCGATTTAAGGCATATGGAGGCCCCNGGGCAAAACGGGTATTGGCAGTACCGTGTAGCTGACCCCCTCAACTTTTCGAGAAAATTCGATTGACGGTGTTTTTTGCGTAGGTTGAAGATTTCGAACAGCTCTCTGAGGGACCCTGGTGGCCCAAATCAATTTCTGAATAATCAGATAGACGTAGTTTGACGAGCTCTACAAATTGCGAATTATTGTGAATTTTTTTAGTGCGTGTTTATTTGCACGCATTTTCCTCCTGGTTCTCAAAAACTCCTTCCCCCTGAGAGTTAAGTAATTAATACTATTGATACATTTATCTTAATCCATTTCAAATGAGCGCCATGGGCCATGGGTTTAATAACATTAAGTCATAATTAAGTTCTATAACAAAAATCAAATAAAAGTTTTTAAGCTAGAAATGATATTTTGTAATAGCGGAATATAAAAATAATGGATTCTATACAAATCAGGACAATCCGTCCAATTTTTTGTGGAAAGATTTATATCGAGCTTCACCCAACGCAAAAGTTATATTAACGGTTCGTCAATCGACTCAAAAATGGCGATCTAGTTTGGAAAAATTTTTGACTCAAGAAACAGCCCGTCGCGGTAACCCTGGATCTTATATTGGGGACAAAATGATGGACAATGGGTGGTTGGGTACAAAAATGCTCAACATGTGGATCATCGGTACGCTATTTAAACTAAACATTGTCAACAACGGGTCTATTTGGCCAGTTTTGAATTGCGAAAGTGGCCGGATAAACCCGTAGATGGCGAATAAAAACTTACAGATAAATCTAAATAATATTCTGGGAATATGTATAGGAAATTACATACATGAACGGTATTTGTTTCCGGGACTCAAAGCCGAGAAGTATCGAGGCAAGCACCGTTCGTTCACTTGGCAAGGGAAAAATCAATATTTATCACAAGTAAGTTTCGAAACTTAACTCCCAAGGGTTACAAGTGGCATATAATCCGTAGGTGCCAAATTTGGACAAGACGCCTTTATGACCATGTTAGAACAAAGAAATCAGTTCCGTTTTACGTTTTATATTTTTTTCGTAAACAAATTAACTAGGCCCGTGTTTTTCAGCGATTTTCGATTAAGCCCCGTCTACTTTCATTTGCAGTTCATTTAAGGCGTTTATTCCAAATTTGGACTAAGTGACCCCTGGGAGTAAAGAACAAGAAAGCTTGAGTGTAAGTAACAAGAACTAAAGATAAGTACAAGATAAATAGTTGAATGAAAAAAAAAATCTGAAATCCTTCTTGTTATCGAGGTCAAAAATAAAAAAAGCTATCTTGAGCTGGCCTAACGAGCTGTAAAATAAAAATGAGCTGCCCTCTTTTGTTGAACTCAAAAACTAACCGAATGAGGAGATAAACTTGAGCTGATCTGACGAACTGCCCGAGCTGGGAAAAATCAACTGGCTCTTGCCGACACCTGTTTCTGAGTCTGAATTTTAGACCAGGGCTCGACAAAAGTTACTTTTTTGCAAAAGTACTTTCGATTTTTGCCGAGCCCTGTTTCAGACTATATTAAAAAATCATTTTCTAGTCGCTAAATAATATTTTGTTTCTTAAAGAACAACAATAAGTTATTGTCAATAACCCTTATTTGGCGACCCGTGCATTAAATTGACGGTACTGGCTTAAGGTATCAAAAACGTTTTTTCTTTAGATCTTCAAAAAATTCTAGAAGTCACTACAGACATTTCCGAGATTTCATTTTTCCACATTTTCTTATTAACTTTTCGAGCTCTACATTTTGGCTGAAACAGATTTTTATTCGATGGGCACTAGAGGTCCCTAGGCTCTTTTGATGCCTTTCAGACGTTTTACCTTGTAGACGTTATACCCTTTAAGGAAGTACCAAAATTGACGTCTAAACAATTTCTTAGTTCTGGGATATTGCCACATTGGGATATGAAAAACACAATGATCACGTCAAAGCGGTAGTGCCAAAGGACTCTCTTTTGATTTGGGACGTGAGCGACGGTTGGGAGCCACTTTGTAAATTTCTGAATAAGCCTGTTCCGGATATCCCCATTCCACACGAGAATAAAACAGCCGACACAAAATGGCTCCAAAAATACGTTTTCGAATCTGCCGTCGGAAAAGAAACTACAGCCCATATCAAATGGAATGCCTGCGTTTT
The DNA here is from genome assembly GCA_004367875.1 of Oikopleura albicans. Lineage (NCBI taxonomy): Eukaryota > Metazoa > Chordata > Appendicularia > Copelata > Oikopleuridae > Oikopleura > Oikopleura albicans. Next base: position 44,631 of record SCLG01000196.1, read on the forward strand.
CACTCTCAAAGTCCGGGTTCAGCAATATCTGTCAAATTCTTGAATCATTCCAAACCATTTGTTGAACTCTATAAAAAGCACTTAGCGCTGTCGCAGTTTTATTCTACGTGCGCCGGAATCGCACACATTTGACGAATTGCGCTGTGAAATTCTTATCCAACAAAACTTAATGTGACTGGCTTTTTTCTTCAACTTACAGTTTTTGAGATTTTAATAAATTTGCCCTAAATGTATGATTATGATATGCTTATTTACCAGTTCAGTTTCATGAAAATTGGCCGAGCGTTTCTAGTATACCGTGTCGGCTTATTTTAAGATGATATAAAGACCAATTTTCCCCCTTTTTGTTTGCAACTTGGTGATCCTCCTTTCTCCCGTCTTTATAAATACCGCATATAAAAAGAGGGGAGAAAGGAAAGCACCCCAGTTCAAATTGAGGGTAAAATTAGTCTTTATATCATCTTAAAATAGGCCGACACGGTATACTAGAAACGCTCGGCCAATTTTGAAACTGAACCGGTAGGTGTGGGGCAGAGGTCGGAACTCGGGTTACCCGTACCCGACTCGGGTAGAGCACGGGTTGGTTAGCCATTATTTTCGCTCGGGTCAGACGAAATTTTAGACTCGGATACGGGTAACCATTTTTTCTCCTCGGGTAAATACGGGTCGGGTAAATTTAGGGTAAAACCCGCGTTTTTGAGTCGTGTTAATTCAGTCGAGTATACATGTAAAGTCCTGTTAATTAACGTCGAATTTTGGTAAAAATGAGAAAATTTATACAGTCCCCACGCTCAATGCGATACACTTTCATTTCGAAGACTGTGGGGGTAAGTAGACATAGTATCAGACCTTTTTCCTAATCAATATTTTTTTAATGTCACCGTGATAGACATTTTCGATGGTATACGAATTTGACGACCGCAGAAAACATATTGTATTTTGATTAGAATATCCATGGGAATCGGTGTTTATTCTTCCCTAAATTACCAACCGCCAAATTTTCCAATAACTAAATTGAACATTCGAAAGACACACGTTTCGCCCGCCCGCCGGAAATGAATATTTACTCGATCGGGTCATCAAAACGGATGATTAAATGCCATTTCTTCCAGTATTCCATCAAATAGGAAATATGCATCAAAAGAATTCGGAATTCCAAAGTTTTCTGTCGTCATGTCGCATCAGTTAATAATAGTCTTTCAAAATTTTGTGAACGGATCGAAATATAGTAAACGAAACTTTTCGAACTTTGAAATAAAAGGTGGCCTATAGTGTTGGAAGCGTTGGGCGTTGGGATGCGTTGGCTAACGCGTAACCAACGTTGGGGCAATTTTCTTCCCAACACTGGTGCCTAACAGACAAATACACCGCCTACCTACGTAAGGTAACACCACGTAAGTTAACAAAATTCACGTAAGTTAACAAAATCCACGTAAGTTAACAGTCTGCTCGCAACAACGTTTCCGCCTACGCCCTACCCACGTAAGTTAACAAAATTCACGTAAGTTAACAAAATGCACGTAAGTTAACACTTTTTTTTTCCAAAAGTTTTGTTAACTTACGTAGGTAGGTGGTGTACGTGGGATATTTTTTATA
>SCLG01000196.1:57690-85545 GCA_004367875.1 Oikopleura albicans
AACACATCAGTCGAAAATTTATTTTTAGAAAGATAAGGCCGCAACTAAATCCTGTTTTGTTTTAAACAATTTGTTTCATTGAATAAATAACCGGTTTTAGTTCAAAAATCCGAAGTTCCATGACGTATTGGTCACACTTAGGACCATACAGGGCGAGCCGTTAAAAAGTTAACTTGCCTTTCCCCAGTTCTTTCCGGAAATGCTGAATATTTCCGGACAATCGTACACACAAATCTCGCCAATTTCCTTGTAAAACGCAAACGTTCATCAGTAAAAAATTGGAATACACGCCCTAAATGGACCAAAAATAATAATTAACCGGGCTTAATCGACAATCCTTGAAACACGGGTGTGAGAAAAATATAAAACATAAAACGAAATTGATATACACCGGGTGCGCAGTTATTTGTGCTGTTATCGGGCACCCTTTGCTGTTATCGGGCGTTTTATGCATATTTTTACCTTATTCCGCTTCCACCCTGAGCAGTTATTGGGCGCCCGTAAGGTTTTTTTGTCACGAAACCCGCCCGATAACTGCGCACGCGCTGTAATGTTTTTTTTTGCTACGATAGTCATAAGGGCGTTAAGTCCAAATTTCGACTAATGGGCCCCTACGGATGCCATGCCACTTTGGACCCTCGGAGTTAAAACGGCTTTTACCGAACATTTGATATTTTGAATATGAAAAGTGGGTCATTTAAAATATTGATTGAAGACGGATCGTGTTATGCGGTGTAAATTACGTGCCTTAAACAAAACATTGCATAGAATTGTTAATTCAGAAGCAAATACAACCAACGTTGAGAAAAACAAGAACGGAAAATTCAAACTCAATTCTAATTTCGGTAGCACATAAATTGTATAAGAAATGATATTATATATATATGTATGCGTTTCCTTATTTAGCAGGGCATATTATGCATCAGAGCATTTTGCAAGCTGTTGGGAACACACTTAAACTTATTTGTAGGATTTTGGATAGGCGGCCAAGATGATCATACAATTTTCTTTCCAGGAATTAAGCCTTTGCCGGACCCGATCCCGCCCGGACATGACCAGCCTGCCAACGGTTATTTTGGCGGACAGTTGGGGTTGCTGAGATGAAAAGTTATACTTAAAGTAATTTTGAAAAATGGGCTTTCCTCTTTTGATATCTGTACAGTTACTTTCAAATACCAGGTTGGTAACCCCAGAGAAAGTGGAAATGGTCAAATGGGCAGCCGTGGACATTTATAAACTGGGCAGATGGTCAACCGAAAAATGAAGGCGAGGATGATTGTGTTATGATGAGAGCAGATAATGCCCAGTGGGAAGATTTTCCGTGTCAAACCAGACTTATGGTGAGTTTTTAACCGATTGAAACATTTTAACTTTAGTTTTCAGTCAATTTGCGAAAAACTGCCAATAAGTGATCCACCAGGTGACTCAACGGATGACTTGTGTACCGATTCCTCGTGCTGCAATCAACACATTGGGGCGGAGTTTGGCGGCAATTTGCATAAAGGACATGGATTAACAAAAAATGATGGTTTTTTATTAACTATTACTATTGTTATAGTCTAAAAATGTGAGATCTGCGTATATTAATACCGTATATTAATATATACAGGGGTCGGTTAATAATTATTGAAAAATGACCCTCATTAAGGACCCAACCAGTCGTCCGGTTGTATGAGTTAGAAATTTTAATATGTGACTTTAAATTTGACTTGAATACAGTTTTGATTTTTATGTCAACCAAAAACTAGTAAAAAACAGCATCGGAAGCAATTTTAAAATCAGCGACCCCTAATTCGAGCAATAATTTTTCATCGAAAAAACCGACCCTTATTCAGTGTACATGAAACATTATATAAACTGCACATATTTAGATAATATGCGATTTATATTAACTTCACGATAGGCCTCAAGAAAAATTTAGACAATTACCTTTAATTTTTTTATAAATCCCTAATTAAGACTCATTTGCGGCGTCGTCCCGATTGAGCTGGAATTCTCGTCCTGAAGCTGGCCGACTGAATCAACCAAACCAGTTGCTTCAAATTGGAGACATAAACGTCAAAAATGATATGACGGGTGGTTGGATGCCCAGCGAAGACGACAAAGCACCCTATTGGGAATGTACATTTACGGAATTGGTCAATAATCAAAAAAGAACATTTTATGCAGAAGTTAAAGGTGTTATCACACAAGGACATGGGTTTTTTGTTTTATGAATTGACCAAACATTGATTTGTTCCCGCTTACGCATTGGCCAGTTATCTTGCAAAGAAAGCTTATCTAATGATTTTTCGAGAATCAGGTTCGCTAGATAACTGCGCAGAGGGTCTTACATTTCACAAAAATACCGTATGGGGATGCTCTGACGCTGAGAGTGACGTCATTATAGCGTAACAAGTCATAGAAAGATTGCTCAAAGCCTAAGAGCCAGAGAGTCCCCAGACGGTACGTATTCGAATAAAACTGACTCTTATTTTGCGACCCCTGTATACCTTTTTCGAAAACCCATTTTACAGGTCTTGACGGTTATCATGATCGTGGCGATGCCAAACGCTGGACGACTGAATATCAAGTCAAGTACGAACTGAACAGTGGCGAAATGGTCTATATTGTGGACCATGATAATAATCCTATGAGTTTCACCGCAAACATTGACAAGGATCACACGGTAATGAATACATTTGCCTATCCGGTTCTAACAAAGAGAATACGTATTTACATAACGAAATGGAAAGGTAAAACCACAGCCCTTCGTGCCGAATTTGTGGGCTGTAAATCGGGCTGCATTTCCTCGCTTGGGGTCAGCCAAGATCAAATGGTTAACGGACAAGTCAGGGTTTGATTTTTTCATAAAATTGCTTGTCATAACGGGTTATTTCGTCAGAAATATAATACAATACACCACCTGTCTCTGGAAGTTAACAAACCGATTGGGAAAACATGTTAACTTCCAAGACGTGTGTTAAGTTCAACGAATTTCGTTAACTTTAGTAGATGGTGCGTCAACTAAAAGTGGTAAAGATGACGCTAACCGACTGTTAACTTCCATAAATTTTGTTAACTTCAGTGTAGAAAAACACTTCTGGCGATTAAAACGGGCGAAATATAAAATTGTTGCTAGACAACTCTCGGATTATAACAGCTATTAGGGATTATAACAGCTCGGATTATAACAGCTTAAAGGGCGCATGCTCTCTAGTGACTTACAGGGTGAGGTAATATAGATGTTAAGCCGTTTTTGGTGACTTATAGTCGCTCAGCGCACTCGCGAACCAAAAACGGCCTAACATCTATATTACCTCACCCTGTAATAAGCATTTTAATACACTATGATCATATTTATTTCAAGCCCTCAAAACAGCGTCAATAAATACTGTTTCAAACAGTCAAATTACCGCCAGTTCGGAACAACCAGGAGCAGAAGCGTACAAAGGGCGACTTTCGTATAAAAACACGAGATCAGGCGCGGAGAAGAAAACATGGCAAAGTTACACTCAATCCCGGACGTGGGATGCCTCAAAACAGTCTTGTGCCACTCAATCTGGCGGCGCTGGGGTACTAGGCAAAGATTCAAATAACCATAGTCTGCGGTCCATACATCTAACATAATCACCTAACCAATCATTTCACCGGTCAATCATTAGTCGGTTCAAGAAACTGATGCTAGATTCTGACTCCTTGACCCGAAATTACCGTTGAACCGGTCAAAACTCGGGTGTTTTTTATCATAAACTCAAAATTGCCAGACAATTGTCGGCCATTTTCAAAAAATTACAGGGTGAGGTTATATATATGATAAGCCGTTTTTGGTTCGCGAGTCCGCTGAGCGACTATAAGTCATCAAAAAACGTCTTAGTATCTATATTACCTCACCATGTTATAACATGTTATATTGAAACCGGCTAAGCATCTATATTACCTCATCATGTTATAACATGTTATATTGAAACCTGAAAAAAGGTTTGAAATTTTGATTACAAAGAAACATTCACCGAAAAATTCGAGGCTGGAATTCGTAGAAAATAAGGAATATTTTTATGTTTTCTAGAATTTCTGTATCTTGCGAACAGGAACAATATCAAACGAAAATGAAAACGATCGATTAACAACCCAACTGCGTCAAAGTTTTCAGAGTGGGACATGTTGGTGGATTGGTCTCCGTAACATCGGTGGAGTGTATGTGTGGGATGACGGTTCCGAACTAGTTTACGAAAATTGGCTTTCGACTGATGACAAGAAAAATCCATGTGTCTGTATTTCCGTTAATGATAATTACAAATGGGTAACGAGAGATTGTGGCGCAACTAACAGATATGTTTGCCAAAGAACTGAAACTGGTCATGTTTGGTTAGCAGGTTTGTTTAGTTAGTTTTTCTATTATTATTGAACCATAAAAAACTTGGCATAAGAGAAGTAAAAATAAGCGAACCACAAAATTTTCTTCTGAAAAAAATTTGGCTATTCGACGTAAAATACAAAAGTGGATTATAGTAGATTAATCCAGTTTTGGCTAAAGTTTACGCAGTCACGGAATAAATTTGGTTTAAACCTCACAATTGGCCATTTGGTTCTGGTGAAAAGTGCCTTAATTTGGTTTAAACCTCACAATTGGCCATTTGGTTCTGGTGAAAAGTGCCTTAATTAGTCTTTTTTTGAATTCATCATGTGAATGGTCAAACTTATGTCAAATTTATGAGTTAACACATTTTTTTTTGAAAAAATCAGTGGGTGCCTCAGATATAAATATGTATCGTAGCTTACACTAGCAATGCATGGCTGATGGTCGACCTTGGCCATATCATGAAAGTAAACGGAATTTTAACACAAGGAGCGCCCGAAGAAGACGCATGGGTTGAGCGATACGAAATGAGCTTTTCGGATAAAAACCGCAGTGATTGGAACATTTATATGGACCACAATGGCGAATATCCCGCCGAGTTCAACGGAAATTCTGACAGATATTCGATTGCCGAAGGTATGCTCCGACAGCCAATCACAGCACGATACATCAAAATTACTCCTAGGAGATGGCGTACGAAAATTGCCATGCGGATCGACATTATTGGGTGCAAGGCAGGGGAACGGGTTGATTGCAACGATGATGGAAATTCTTTTGCCGAATTTGGTGACTCATTTACGGTTGACTGTCCTGGCGGATGCGATAAGGTCACCCCTTATCATGTTTGGGGCACACATTTATACAAAATGGAATCAAGGTAGTGTTATTTTCTTATAGATTTAAGTGTACCGGTAAAAAAGTTAATCGTCGGGACAAATCTTATTTATATATACGGTATATAATATACCGTATGGGGACGCTCTGACTCTGAAGGTGACGTCATAATAGCGTTACAAATCATAGGAAAATTGCTCGAAGCCTCAAAGCCAGAGAGTCCCCATACCGTATGGCTGTCCACGGTCGAAAACGGAAGTCATCGCTAGGACCCCAAAATTTCACAGGAGATGCATTTTTGGCCAATCAAGAAAAAAAAATAAATAATTCGTAATTATGGTGCGTAATTAACGGGCCACTTTCGTAAAACCTGAAAATCGCGTGGGCGCCCACTTGCGCCACGCCGAAAATTAGCTAATCGGAAAGAGAACATTCTAAGCTATCCCCATGAGAAAAATTAATTTGGGTTTTTGCGGGGAACGCGAATTAGAGCATTTCAAAGTACAACAAATGCATATTTTTGTACTTTTGTGCTAAATAACCGATTCTTGTCCGGTTATACGCGGTAATAAGAAATCTCCACACAATAACTACCGGTTTTATAGTTTTATTGGGGTAATTTATTGCGAGAAATCCGAATCTGATGTCGGTTTTTTTGATTTGACCAATTTATGACCGATATTTTTCGGTTTTACGAGATTTGTCAATAGAAAGTATCGGTTTTAGTTGGTTTTAGGGGTAATTTTAGGCCAAAAATTCGAATCTGCTGTCGGTTTTTTGATTTCACCGATTAATGACCGATATATATCGGTTTTACGAGATTTGTCAATAAAACTACTACACCAGATGTTTACCTTGCCAGCAGTTTGTTAACCTAAATTAGGTTACCTTTCACTTTTTGGACAATAATATGTCGAGGTTTCTATTCATTTTATCAAACGCCCTGGTCAGTTAAAGGGTTAAACCTATTTTTTACCGTTCATAAAGGTGAGATAACACGTCAGTTTGAGTTATTAAGACGAATCCGCTAGAAGTCACTATAGAGTAGAACGGTTATTTATTTCGTCCGACACGCCCGTTTTTGACCCAGTTTCATTTTTTTGCTGAATCTGGCATGAGTGTTCAGAAGAAAAATAGCCATAAACGCCCCAATATTACCAAATTAAAAACAAATACTAAAACAATGTTCAGCATTTGCCAAGCAGCTATCCATGATGGCAAAGTCGCTGCTGACAATGGCGGGTCCTTAACCTTTAAGTTTGTGCCTTTCGTTGACGAGCACTTTGTTGGGTCAAATCAACACGGCATTCTTTCCGGCGACGCGGTCAAGGAGGAAAAAGCGATGGTTTTTGGCAGCGGACATTTGGGCTGTGCGGATGGTTGGATTCAATTTAGAACGAGCTGCTACTATTTACCACGCAATTCAGAAAATCACAAAGGCAGTTGGTACGATTCTCGCGAAGCTTGTCAGACAGGGTTCCGAAAATTGTATTTAATGTCTTGCAGCTCTTAACTCCTGAAGGGCCCCCAACTTTTAGAAAAAATTACATTGGCGGTATTTTTTTTTGCGTAGGTTGGAGATTTTAAACAGCTCTCTAGGGGCCCTGGTGGCCCAAAGCAATTTCTGAATAGTCAGATCGACGTAGTTTGACGAGCTCTCCAACCAGTTTTTTGAATTATTTCGAATTATTGTGAGTTTTTTTAAGTGTGTGTATATAAACACCCATTTTCCCCCTATGGGTTCCCAAAAACTCCTTCCCCCTGAGAGTTAATATCGCTATAGTAAATATAAAAGTTCGAACCTTGCCCAAAGAAATTACGTGCTGATTTGGTGTCAATAAATGATAAAGCAGAAAATGACTTTTTATACTCGATGACCAGATCAAACTATGATTTCAATAATGTTTGGATTGGACTCAATGATGTTGAAAATGTCCACTGGTGGAAAACCTGGGTTGACGGGTCACCCGTTGACTGGACATACTGGTATATGAATTTTCCGAAGACAAAAAGTACCGGAACCTGCGTGGAAGCCTATCGAACCGTTTTTTATTGGTCGAACAAAAATTGTGGCGATCGATTTAATTATATTTGTGAGAGGCCAGCCGTCCTGACTGATCACATACAAGTACAGATTAGGTACACAATTATCACGGAGTGCGGTACTTTCGCGACCATTTGGGGTCGCGAACAAACACTGTTTATGAGTATTTTCGCGACCACACCATTTGGTCGCGAATCNTTGGATTGGACTCAATGATGTTGAAAATGTCCACTGGTGGAAAACCTGGGTTGACGGGTCACCCGTTGACTGGACCAACTGGTATATGAATTTTCCGAAGACAAAAAGTACCGGAACCTGCGTGGAAGCCTATCGAACCGTTTTTTATTGGTCGAACAAAAATTGTGGCGATCGATTTAATTATATTTGTGAGAGGCCAGCCGTCCTGACTGATCACATACAAGTACAGATTAGGTACACAAATATCACGGAGTGCGGTACTTTCGCGACTACTTGGGGTCGCGAACAAAAACCGTTTATGAGTACTTTCGCGACCACACCATTTGGTCGCGAATCATTGTTGAAAAGAAAGGGTTTTTGTGGGAGGTTTCGCGACCACATATTTTAAACAACGATTCGCGACCAAATGGTGTGGTTGCGAAAGTACCCTTCACCATTATCACATTATTACTATTCAAATCAACTACAGTTTGGGGGTAAAATAACGTGCTTCTCGCTTTCTCAAATTTTACATTTTGATAGGCTCTAAAACTTAATGTACCCATAACTAAGCCAGGCTGTGATGCGGGATGGTACTCGTTTGGCAATCGCTGTTACAAATTTGTGATGCAGAATAAAATCCAATATTGGGCACTTGATTATTGCCGAAAAGATGGCGGAGAACTGGCTACAATTAACAATGATGAGGTTAATGCTTTTGTTAACTCTAAAATTAACGAGCTAGCGGAACACGATACAGTAAGTTTTTCAAAACGATTATGGGCTAAGAAGACGTCGAGAACTTATTTTTTCATCCTTAACTCCGAGCCGGACAAATTTGCACAAAACGCTCCTAATAGACCAAAAATACAAGTAATCTGGGCTAAATCGAAAATCACTGAAACACGGGTTCAGTCAAATTTCAAAAGAAAAAATATAAAACGTAAAACATACCTGATTTCTGGTTTCTTTTGTATATAAACCTTAACATGGCCTCAAGGGCGTTTAGTGCAAATTTGCACGTTTGTCCTCCACGGATTATTTGCCACTTGGTAGTACCAAGTTGGTACCCTCAGAAATTTATTTTCATCTCAGTTTTATCTTGCCCGCCAGTTTTTCATCTCTAGAATTGAAATGCAAAACTACGATTGTAATTATTGTTTTGAATTATTGTTTTAAATATTTTTTTTAAATTTTTTGAATATTTAAAAATTTTGAATACAGTATTGTATTTTCACAGACGGACGGGGAGCAGTTATAACCAGTGTTGGAAACGTTGGGCGTTGGAGTACGTTTGCCAACGTCCAACGCCCAACCAACGCGTTGGGAACGTTGGGCGTTGGAGAAATTTTCTTCCCAACGCGTTGGGAGCGTTGGGCGTTGGGGAAATTTTTCTTCCAACGCGTTGGAAGCGCTGGGGAAAAATTCAAGCGTTAGCCAACGCTCAAATTTTTCNATTGGTATTTACGGTGAAAGTTACACATACAATGGGGCAACCGTACTGGACTACGTGTGGTCCAGTGGCGAGACAATTCAGTACACAAACTGGAAAAAGGGCCACCCGGACGCCAGTCTTAAATGCGTCTTTCCCTTCACATATAACGACAAACAATATACGGATTGCGTGAGCGCCAAACTCGATCCATGGGTGAAAATAATTGGCGGCCCTTGGTGTTCGGCCACAGAAAATTTTAACGAAGATCATCGATTTGTTCCCTGCGAGGATAAGCTTTTTCGACAAGGGTGCGGAATCATGGAAAAGGTAAGCAGGACGTATACCAGTTATCTACCCAGTTATCTTATCTACCCAGTTATCTTAACGTCTGTTTACTATAAAATTGTCAAGATAATTTGTTAACGGCGCCTTTTACTGCGTTAACTATTAAAAAACGACAAACCATATGATATGGCCCATATGAAACCATATGAAGAGTTTAATATCGCGACCGTCAGTTATCTGATGGTGTGGTGTTGTGGACCACATGGGTTGAAACTAAAATGAGTTGTTACTTTAACTCCCAGGGGGAAGTGCGTGTATATAAACACACAACTTGTTTTTTCGTCGATTTAAGGCATATGGAGGCCCGGTAGGTCAAACGAGTATTGTTGACCCCCCTCAACTTTTCGAAAAAAATACATTAACGGCATTTTTTTTTGCGTAGGTTTAAGATTTCAAACAGCTCTCTAGGGGGCCCTGGTGGCCCAAAAATTCCTCCCCCTGAAAGTTAACCAATATAATTTCAGTCTACGGGATTGTGGTATACGGACTGGGGAGAGGAAGACTGGCACATTAGTGAAAACAATCAAGGAAGAGGATGTTACGATGTTCAGAATTTTGTATGCGATAAAATGAAAGAGGGCTTTGAACGACCGGTCCTCCAACCGCCACCACCAACGGTCGGACCCACTTGCGTCAATTCTCAGGATGGCTGGGAAGGATACGAAGGCTCAACATACTGCTATCTAGTAGTTTCATTGGTCAATAATCCGCATGGTGATAATAATAGAGGAGTTGATTTTGAACAAGCGTATGCTTATTGTGAGTAAGTGACACATGTTTATATGATCATTAGCTATAAGTTTGAACTTATGAGAAACAAAATCTCTTATTCAACGACGACCCTAAGCAAAGAGTTGCGTTGCAGAAATGTAATTTCGTCATTTTTTTTTGGAATATTTCGTCATTTTTTGTTTTATTTCGTCATTTTTTTTTGTTTTATGTTGTCATTTTTTGGAATATTTGTAATATACTTCCTCAATTTATTCCGAAAATTTTTCATTTACATTTCAACTTGGCCGCCCACGCACTGCGGAGGGAAAAATATATCCCTGTTTACCCAGTTTAATAGTAATTTTGGTTATTAGCCTGCGCAGTTATGGTTCAGTTTTTTCTTGAGCCATGAAAATATGTATTTTTGTGAAGAAATCTATAGAATCATGATGTACTCTCACCCCCAAAAAAATTTCCAGCCCAAATCACCAGTTTTCCCTTATTTAAAATTCGATTTGAACACAGCATTTATGTATTTCAAAAAAATATGAGATGTAAAAATACAAACAATTAGGTCACACGGTGCTCACATGATTTCGTTACACTCGATCCAGCAAGAAGCGGAAGTATTCAAAATTATTCAACGAAAAGAAACGACGCGATCAGACTGGTACTTTACCGGTTTCAGCGACCGCTCAAGCGATAAAGGATACCAATGGACAGACGGTACCGGCGTTGATTATTTAAATTGGGCGGCTGGTCAACCCGAAAAGAATGCCGCTTCCGAAGAATGTTCAGCAATCGTGTCTGGAGGTGACCATCCGGAAACCACCGGTTGGTTTTCTACCTATTGTCATGACCAGGCCGGATTCATTTGTGCCATTATTCGGGGAACAGTACCGTCATTACCGCCAACTTTGCCTCCCCCAGCTTCACCGGACATCGAGTGTATGGCTTCAGCTATTGACGGTGACACATGGTGGGCCATTAATCATATTGAAATGGGAGGCTAGGGTTAAACGATTTTGGGGGACATGCCACCTTTAAAGCAATAGCAGATCTGTTAACATAATCTGTTAACATAACTGTTGTAATCCGTTATGTTTCAACGCGTTGCAATTTCAACTTTACAGGATATCATCTTGATACAACAAGTCTAAGATATTTCAGTCTATGGAGGAAGGTGAATTCGCCAAATTGTTTAAAACGTATTCCAGCCTTAAAAGATAAAATTTAAAGACGTTCAGACATTAAGATGTATGTTCGACTTTTAGACACAAAATCGGCGGACTCGCCCTTCTTTAATCATTTTTAATCAAATTGGCCTATTTTGATACAATTCGAAACCCTTATAGGTGTTACAAACAAAAAATGTTTGTTAATCGTCTGGGAGACACTTTCGACGGCGGTTGAGGCGGAAAATTACTGTGAGCTCAAAAATGGGCATCTACTCGCTTTGCATGATGTCTCGGAGTTGCATGATTTGATGCGGATAATGTCTGAGCCATCTGTCGCCTTTGGAGATTATTGGATCGGACTGAAGGGGGTTATTACACAATATCAACTTCAATATTGGTATAAATACGTAGCCGTTTAGTACCTTGATTAGTTTTTATGAGTATTTCATTTAAATGCAATTATTATTCAAATTAAACAGAATCTTACTTATATATAATATTATATTATATTATATATTATTTTACTTAAGTATATATTATAAAGTAGGTACATACTGGTGTGAGTAGTCAGTTTGTCACCGAGCTCGAGGCGGCTCATTGAATAGATAGTGTGTAGTGTATTCAGCGTACGAGCGAAATTTGCTCGGTGACACTTTTTTACCCAGGCCAGTATTAACAAGTTGTATATTTCTGTAAGGGACAATTTTTTTTATTATTCTACCTGAATATTTTGAAAAATATTAACACAAAAAACAGAAACGGTATTCCAAAGTCGTCAAAATATAAATTCGTTCAAAATCATTTTTTGAAGATTTTCAATCAGCAATAACTTATAGCCTATAATTTTTTTTTCATATGAGCTATAGCTAAAAAGCTAAAAACCCTTGATAGTATGATATCGATTATGCAACGTACGACTACACATGGCGTTGGGAAGATGGATCAACTCTGAATTTCGACAATTGGGCACAAAATGAACCCTCAAGCGATCTCAATAACAATCGTGTTTATATGAACAAAGCATCTGGAAGTTGGTTTTCTACAGATGGATCTGGTAGTCGTCCATTTTTATGTCAACGGTGGCCAAATGGTGCGCCAACCCCTCCACCAGAAGAAGTTAAGCAAGGTGGTTGTCCGAACGGATGGTATCCGTTTAAGAATCGTTGCTTTCTGTATAAAGGGTTTCTTGAGGAGGAATCAAACGAACGAAAAAATTGGGATGATGCAAATTCCGAATGCATGCAGACGAAAGTTACGGTATGCAAAATGCAAACCGTAGTTCCAACTACCCAAAAAATATACACAACATGACTGGTTATAGGGCTATCCGTTAAAGGGCTAAAATCTCGTTATAGGGCTACTTGTTTAGACACTGAAATTTCGTTAGAGGGCTATGTTACAGTTCATATCCAATCCGTCATAGTCTATAACTAACAGGGCTATTTCTGTTATATCGTAGTGATTCTCAAATACGAAAAAAAATAATGTTACCACTTTTTAGTAAGGCTGCTTGTCAGCGCGTCTGAGGCCTATATGACCTGTCATTGGTCATTTTTAAGGGCGCTCGGCCAATCACCGAAAGGCGATTTCCTTCTTTTGGATTATTTTTGTATTACAGTCCTTTCGCGAAAAATTTTTTTCGCGTTTTAAAATCAGAACGATAGGGCAACCTGTAAATAATGATTATAAAATGTATGACTCATACCGTACAAATCATAACAATATATGAACATCGATAAAGGGCTTGTCCAAACAACTCTTTTTCCAACTTTGACCCACGGTTTTGTGTAGGTCCAACCTGTTATAGCCTATAACTTATAGGGCTATTTTTCAAAACAAATTTAGTGACCCTATAACGAGTCATTTGTGTTACTTGAGTTAGCATTAACTGTTGCATGGACAGTGTACCAAATTTGTACCGTACGCCAAGGTGCCACTCTCGCAACAATTCCGAATCACGAATACAATTCATTTGTTTTTGGCCACATGGTTGGTTCTGCGATGGATGTCTGGGTAGGTGGTAGAGCAAACGACGATCGCGAATGGAAATGGACTGATAATTCTACACTGTTCATTTATAGCAATTGGGACCAGGGTGAACCGAATAATGCGGGCGGGGTCGAATACTGTCTCACGCTCAAACGTCAAAACAGCAAATGGAATGATGTAAATTGTGTTGATACTAAGCCTTTCGTATGCTCGATGGATAAGGTGGTTATTTTTTAATGTCTGGGGTGAACTAAGTTCAGTTTTGGGGGTGTTGAGACACAGAGGTTTTCGACTGTGCCGTATAGGCTACTTTTATTTCTTTTTGAATACTGGAGCTCGAAAAATCTGTAGTCTAATGGATTTTAATTTGGAATTTCACAAGTAATTTATTAATTAATTCTTCACAGGAAACTCGAATACCTTATGATTCATAAGTTATGAGAGTACTTTCTTAAAAGGTATAAGTTAATGTTAAAGGTATCAAAATAGGAGTGGAGTACTTTCGCGACCATGTGTGGTCGCGAAACTACCCTTCACCTCAAAATAGCCCATGGACCTCTAGGGCTCACTAACTAAAACTACGTTTTTTGGAAATTGTACAGCTCAAAAAGTTACTAAAACATGTGGAAAAATCACATCTCGGAAATGTCTGTAGTGAGTTCTCGAACTTTTTGAAGATCCAAAGAAAAAACGTTGTTGGTACGATTTTGGTTTTAAGACAGTACCCTTGTGAATTATCAAATACCATATGAACTACATCGTGTCGACAATTCTGTAACTCCACAAAATAATCAGATTTTGCGACGTAGAGCCGCGTAGGTAGCTATACATGTTTAAAAAGAATACCTCCAAATAGTCCGTTGAATTCGACAGCAACGGAATGCCGAACAAGTTCAATTGTCCGCTTGAAAAAGGCTACAAGCCTCTTGGTACAGGATGTTACAAAATTATGGAAGAAACAAAGACGTACAAGGACGCTAAATCCACATGTCAAGTCGACAAGGGGTCGTTCAAATATGGTGGATTAGCGACTATTTGGGATATTCACGATAATGACTTTTTGTACGCTATTGTCAATGAAATTCAAAAAACAAAAGATTCATTTTGGATTGGGCTCTATTTTGATAAAGAAGACCATCCAGTAGTCGAAGGAAGTGGCACCAAATGGCTCTGGGAAGATAAGCACTCACTAACATTCACCAAATGGGGTCAAGATCAACCTAATGATCACGGGGACTCATTAGGTTTGGGTATGAAATTCAACATACATTTTGTTTTTGTTTTTAGGACATGAATTAAGGACAACGGCGCCGCGCCGGTTAACTCTGTAAGATAAAAGTAAACTATAAGGTAACGGGCGTCAACATAAATGACATCCTAAAAACATTTTGCGAAAAACAGGATTTCAAACCACTGTAAAGGGTGTGCCTCGTTCAAGGCCGACGGATTTTGGGAATCACCAAAAACGTGCCAAGAGGTGCAAAAGTTCATTTGTAAATTAGATGCTGTAGTGAGCCCAGACGACCACGATGACCCCGGTGAAGATCTCTGTGACCCCGAATGGATAGGTCACGGCGGATATTGTTATTATCGGAGCGCCGCGCAAACTAATTTTGATGATGCCCAAGAAAAATGTCAGGTCGCATACCAAGGTGCAAATCTGGTTTCGATTCATTCGGATGAAGATCGCCGGTTTCTGGCCTCTGTCGATAAAGGCGATAATTGGATCGGATTGAAAAGAAATACTGAAGGGGGATTTACCTGGATTGATGGTACCGGCCTCGATTACACTTCTTGGCAGGCTAATGAACCAAATAATGCCGGCGGAGAAGGTATACAAGATGACGCCAAATAAGGCTCTTTTTTGAAAAAAAAATATATTGCTCCAAATAAGAATCGCTGATTTCACTATTTATTTTTGATATTAAATTAATTTAATACAGAAAAATAAGTTATTAATATTATTAAAATTCTATTGAAATAACAATCAATTTTTACATTTATATAATCAAATATATAAANTATATATTTGATTATATAATATTATGCTAAGGACCATTATTACATTAAATGATAACACAAAAACCAGCCCAAGAATGGGTTCGTGAAAAAATGTTCGGATCGCCATAAAAGGGTCAGTTTCTGAAAAGACAAAAGGACCCTTATTGGGCACCCCCTGTACCAAAATTGTCAACCTGTCTAAAATACAAAATTTTCAGAATCTTCAAGGGTAGATGTCCAATCTAGCCCTCAGTGTTAAATTAAAACTGTTAACTCTTGGCGTTAGTCCCATGTTAAAATATACTTTCAGAAAATTGCGTCAACTCAAACGGACAGGGCTTTTGGAACGATATATCTTGCAGCTACACATTTCCAGCACTTTGCCGAAAAGTGGCAAAACAAAGCTTTTGCAAATTAACTCCCGAGAAGCGCGAAGACTGTGGTTATCCTGGAATAGAAGAAAATACATGTGTCGACATTGGGTGTTGTTGGAATCCGGTTGCAAACGGAGTTCCCGGCCCTTGGTGTTTTCATCCGAGCAATTCCGTAAAATGTTTAAATGAGGCAGAGGTTGGCAGATTTTGTACTCCTACGGTACAAGTCGTACCCGAAAAGATAAAGTAGGGTAAAACGGGTTTTTTACATGGTATGATATATGGGTACTATTTTTAAAGGTTTTTACGTTTGAAAATTCCAACCTCTGGATGAGGGTGGAACGTGTGTGCCTAAAAACCGAGCCACTTATTGTAACCGAGGATACAAACAAGGACTGTGCGAAAATGAAGGCACTAGTGGCGGAGAGCAAGTATGTTGTTTGAATTGTCAAACCAAAGTTTCGGATGATGATAGAAGTTATAGACTAAAGCTTATGGTTATCAGTTAACTGTTAATTTTTTTAAGGAAATAACATTCTTAAAAAAAAACCTTGAATATACTAATTTTTGAGATAACATTGTTGTCCAAGCTGTTGTCACCCTTATTTCTTAATTGTCAATCGAAATTGCGTAATTTATAGTTCAAATTCATTTTTAGGCTTCCAAATTTTACCGAAAAATAACGGAAAATTGTAACATAAGCGCGCAGTGCGTAGGCGATTTTGCTGGAAAACGCCAAAAATTATAAATTGTAACATAACTGATCTTACGAAGAAAATATTGCGCAATACGTGTTTTTGTACAAATTGTAACATAAGAGAAAATAGTGATTACGTAATTCAAAAATATTGCGCAATTGGTGTTTTTTGTACAAAATGAAACATAACGACATAGTGCGTGGGCAAAAATGCTAGAAATTTTTTTGTAAAAAAGTTCAAACCTGACGGGACGAACGGGAATAAATGTAACATAACGAATATAATGAACTATATGGCCGATTAAAATAATTTCCTGATCCGACTCACAGACTGTAAAGACGAGGAAGCGGAGTGGGCGAAAGGTGACACGGAATGTGTTCTTCAAGGTGGATCGTGCCAGTATAATACAATGACCTGTAGTGGGAATGGTTTTGCTTACCGACCCGAGTACCGATGTGGGGGACCGAGTGAGCGTCAGTGCTGCGGTCCAGCGGTTAAAATTACAACCACTCGATTACCAGAGACTGTACCACCTACGTTTTCGCCCCCTATGACTACAGCAGGGCCAAGCAACGCAGGTACGACAGCTGGAATCGTTATTGGTGCATTAATCGGCGTTTGTTTCGTTGTTGGTGGTGTGTACTATTACATGCAAAACGGTAATCCATTTACACCTCAGCAACAAAGGTGGCTTTCGAGACAATTATACACTACGTAAAATAACGTTTTATAACAAAATTAATTTACATTTTAGTTTTTAATGCTCAAGATTGATAAACTAGTCTTATCATATAAATTATATGATATAATGCTGAAAATCCACGTGTACCCGATTATCTCCATGGCAGCCCCGCAAAGCGGGCTGAAGCTCCGCGTGTGAACAGTACCAGTTTATCCGCATTTTAGAGCTCGAGTGGCTTGGCGAGGACAGTTTTATTATTTTCTGACTCATGCCGAGCTCTGATTGGCACTACCCGAAATCGCAAAAAAATGAAATTACAGAAAACATTCTGCGTTTTGGTTTCTGCCTTTTCAGGTGTCTGCCTTTTCCGTGACTTCTCAACTCTGAAAAGGCAGAAACCGGAAAACGCAGAAACATCAAAACGCATGTTTTCTATAATTTTATTTTTCTGCGATTTCGGGTAGTGCCCTCTGACGCATCATGACGTATCTAAATAATTGTCACCTTTTGAATTCCCTATCAGAACGATATAAATTGATCCAAAAAGGAAATTTTTTCGCTTTCTACTTATTTCTCAAAAGCCGTAAAAGCTTCAACAATTTAAATAGTTCTGACAATACAGATGGTGTCGTTGATGGTTTTGCTAATCCTCTAGAAATTTCGGATAACGGTAATAATTCGGAAGAACACAAAGAACCTTCATCTACCAATGACCATACAGAAATCAATGCTGTGTCTTTTGTGACCCATAATGTAGAGAACACTCAAATGCCTTCACACGTTGTAAATGATATTGATTCACACCTTCCTCATAATGAAGATATTAACTTAGACAGCTTGATTTGAACACTATAATTCTACAAATCTGTATTTTATGAGAAACAAATCAAAATAAATCAAAGAATTAAATTGAGAGTAAAGAAGGTTTAAAGGAGAAAATTGGGTAGCTAGCTACCCCAGATGCGCATGACTGTAATTGTAAACTCGATGCGCATTACCGTTAAAAGCAGAGTCAGAAAACGGGAAACTGTTGTGCATTCAAGTAGGCATCCACTGTATCGTACATTACTCACTGCATTCAGAAGCAACCTATAAGGTCAACCAATACGTCTTACATACTAAAGTTTGTGCTGCACAGGGTGCACCGTTATCTTGCGAACTTGGTTCTCGAAAAGTCGCGAGATAAGCGTTTTTTGAAAGATAACTGCTCAATGCGTAGGCGAAAACGGTGAAAACCCGCAGAAACGAATTGTGATATTTTACCACTCTTGATTTTGATTTATTATTATTTTTGAAGTTTTATGAAAATTAGTGACTCGAATTTCGGAGTTGGTCGAACGGTTCGAACCCACGTGTTCGAATAAAACAATTTCAGTTCAAGATTAATTCAGGGAAAAATAGTAACTTAATTTTATTAATAAGAATATTATTGGCAAGATAACTGCTCAGTGCGTGGGCGGAAGACGCGAATACGTTTTTTTTACGAAAAGTCGAAAAATAAGCGTACGAGCGGTAATTTTAGCAAGATAACTGCGCACCCTGTGTATAATTTATTTTGTTTTAACCTTTCTTCTTGTCAAAAACAACTTTTCGCGTTGTCCTGGACAGTTTAAAACTCTCTACCTAACTACTGAAATCACGAAAAGAATATGACAAAATGCTGCTATGGCAGATTTCGAAAGATTTATTGGATTTTAAAATCTAATTGTTGACTTGAACATCACATATCGGATAAAAATAAGACATTTGAATGTTTGACATTTGACAGGCTTGAAAATATGATTCCACATACAGTATGTGGTATGAATTATCTACATTATTTACAGAATGTTCACGGAACGATGATATTTCAATATTGTTTTGCAAATAACTTATCACCGACAACCACCACCTTAAAAATAAAGAGTTATGTACTTCAATATGTTGTCATCGACGTTGGCACCAGGGCTCGGCAACAGCCACCAGGCCAGCACAGGACAGGCTGTCCTGGACAGCTCGTTTTTAATTTTGAATTATGCCGAGCCCCGGCACCGCAGGATCTCGCAAAAAAGTTTTCCACGAAAAAACATATTGTCCAATTTATGCAAAATATTTTTTTACGCGCTTTAACCACAAGTAGCGACAATATGTTCTGAAAAATTATTTTCTGCGGAGCCTAAAGAGTTAATACACCCCTGATAAAATACTTACGCTGAAAACATCATTCATTTCATTTTTGCGCTGCGCCAACAGCCATCTCAAATCAAATGCGTTGGTTCGCCCAAATTCATTATTGAAGCATAAATGGGTTTGAACTTTTTTCTCATAAAATTGGACAATAGCTAAAATTAATATTGAACTTATAAACAAAGGGTTAATTGTAAGGGTTGATGTCGCAATCAATTTGTTACCTCTTTAAACGGAGTTGGGTACTTTCGCGGCCAAATGTGTGGTCGCGAATCGTTGTTCAAAATATGGTTCCAAAATATGTTGTTCAAAATATGGTTCCAAATGGTCGTCAAATTGTGTTTTGTGTGACGTTTCGCGACCACTCTTTTTAGGTGGAAAACAAATGGTCGCGTTAAAAAAGGTCGCCAAACCATATTTGTAACAACAATTTGCGACAAAATGTGTGGTCGCGAAAGTTTACATAAACAGGGTTTCACTTACGATAGGACTGGCTACTCAATCCTTCAACAATGATTAACTTCGAGAATTTGTCTTCCAGATCGACCGAAAATTCCTTACTGTGCAGGACGACCAATTTATTCGAATTGTAAAAATTCCAAAATTTCATGTTCCACGTTTGTATATTGAACGTGTTGTGATCTCGAAAATCGATCGTTATTGTATAGGATTTATAAAAAGCAGGGACGTCAATTTTCAGCGCAAAGCCAAATTTTGAGTGGCGCGTCCAAGCATCAATCCAATTAGTTGTAATAACGCCCTCTTTTGGTGGCGGACACAAAACTAGAGTTTGAAATTTTGTTGTAATCGAAGGACGTGTTGACGTTGGTTGGATGTATGGAAAGGTGAAATGTATTTGGGATCCAATCGTTTTAAGGATATTAAATACACAGGGTGCGCAGTTAACCGCCACTTTTGCAGTTAACCGCCAGTTAGGGGTACCACTATCTTCCAGTGATCACGCCTACGCCCTGCACAGTTAACCGCCTGTTTGCAGTTAACCGCCATTTGAAATTTTCGCGTATATGAGAATTTTCCGTAAATTTTTGGTAATTATGGTGAAATATTGAGCCTGAGTGATCAATTTTACTAATTTATTTTAATGATCAATGCCTTTTTTCTACGAAGCTCTTGTTAATTAACTTTGTTAGGTTAGTTCAAAAACAAATTTTTTTTTATTCCGTACATACCCTTGGTTTATAACAGCCATGCCTTAAAAATGTTATACTGACATTCTATAAAATCGAACTTTTTTTAATTGTTAATCACGTTGAAGACCCTACTTTTCAAAATCACAGATTTTTCAAAATATAGTTACAATTTCCGGTTTTTGGATATCCGTCATACACCGATATACACCACCTGTGCAGTTATCGGGCGGGTAGACCCGCTCGTGCCCACGTGTGCTGTTATCGGGCAAGTTTTTTTTTTTCAAATTTGTTTTTGTAACTTTTTCGCTTTCGCTTTGCGCAATTATCAGGCACTCTGAGTAGTTATTCAGCCCTTATGCACTACGCAATAATCTGGCCAAAAATTCTCAAAATAATATTTTTCGGACTCTTTTTTGTTCGTTTTTATTTGGGTCTACAGCAGAGCTCGGCAACAGGCACCTGACCTTCCCATTTCGAGTGAAGTGGCCTCAAAAAATGGGCGAAAAAAAGTCAACAGGTCCTTAAAGGTAGACGTTAAAGTACCTGAAAATAGACAAACTAGAGGTTGTGGATGAAGTCGTTATTTCGTGCTCAACCTAGTGAAGGTATGTAAGTTAAATGGAGTACGCTCTTGAATATAAGTTATGTTACATAATACTCATAAAGTTATTCATTATTAAGATTGGAACCGTAAACTGAGTAGTTCGAGAAAACGTCATTCCGGTGAAGCTTTCTAAAGTAGTGGTTGATATGGGTACTCCGTCCGTTGGCTTCGGTTTTTTGGTCGGTTTAGGTTTTTTGGTTGGTTTTGGCTTTTTTGTGGGCTTAGGTGTTAGAGTGCCAAATTGCAAAGATTCCGTTGTTGTGCCTTCGCCGGGTCCATTTCCACCGGAACAGTTTTTAGAACAACAGGAGCACACTGCTTCTGGCTGTCAATATGATTCACTTTGACAAACAAAAAATAAATCAACATAGCATCGTGCAATTTTTTATTGAACACTTTTTTATCGTACAATTCTTTAGGGGGTTTTTCACGGGAAGTTAATTTTTCGGGAACGCTCTTAATCGGGAAGTTAGTTTCTCAGGAAAGTACTTTCTCGAAAAAGGACTTTCTGGAAAATTTTTTTCGGCAAGGCTCTTTTCCTTGAATATATTTTTCAAGAACGCTCTTTTCCTTGAATATAATTTTTATCGAACAATTTTTTATCGTAAAACTAATTATCCTACAATTTTTGTTTTTCGTTCAATTTTTCATCCTACAATTTTCATCTTGATAATTGTTATCGTCCAATTTTCTATCATAAATTTAATAACCAAGAATTTTTTAGTATTCCATTTTTCATCGTATAATTGTTATCGTGAAAATTTTTATCGTATAATTTTCTATCGTAAAATTTCTTATCCTACAATTTTTTATCGTTCAATTTATATCGTGAAATTTTTCATTTGTGCTCTGTGAACTTAATTTGAGACCATGCAGTCGCCACGCCTGGTTAGTTTTAAATATAATAACTATCTGGTAATATTTGTAGATTGAGATTTCCATTCATTCATAATATATTTTATTTATCTGATATTTCGGCATTACGCCATTTTCTAAGATTTTTAGCTAAAAAGTCGCTAAAAATCTTTGAAAATGGCGTAATGCCGAAATATCAGATAAATAAAATATATTATGAATGAATATCTGGTAATAAATCGAAAAAATAAAGTTCTAAATAAAACAAATTTGAATCATGAGACGAAGTTGAAAATGAACCCAAAAAAAAACATATTCTCAATGAATAGAAATTCCCATTCAAAAACTTCACATTCACATAATTGAACTTCACATTCACATAATGAATTTCACAGTATTGCTGCTCCTTATTTTTAATCTCAAATTCTCGAGAAACTCATTGAGAATGTTATTTTGGATTCATTTTCAACTAAGAAGAATGTTATTTTAAATAAATAACTTATTTACAAATATCTTTCTCGTTATGTTATTTATGATTTAAAAACCACCGTTGTCAGATTTGTCCACATCCGTGGTGTACGGTTGAGCAAACTTAGTTGAAACATTTCCTGAATAATTCCGTTTAAACACTGAAATGATCCAGTTTCAGTTTGCAAACAATAATCCGGATCACATGTTACAAATGTCGCAAAACCAAAGTTAACCACGCTTCCGTTTTTTACTGAACATTTTGGCTCTTTTCGTTGTTTTTGCTCCTTTTTCTTTTTTCTCTTGCGAATGCGATTTTGGATCGACTGTCTCCGCTCCAACAATTCATCTGTTCCTCGAATCATCACGCTTTTCAGTATTCGATTAAACGAACAATTAACAAATGTGGGTTTTTTTGGATTTGTTACTCATTCTTTTGACTTTTTTGTCCAAAACTACTGGTTTAGTCTCATGAAAATCGGCTGCGCGTTTCTAGTATACCGTGTCGGCATATTTCAAAATGATATTGGCCAATAGGAGCACCCCATTGCAAGAAAAAGGAAGAAAATTGCTCTATTCTAGAAACGCTCAGCCGATTTTCATGAGGCTAAACCTGTATTTTGCACAAAAAATTGAGAAATGTGATTTTGGACGAAAAACTGTTGACGAAAAAATGGACAAAAAATGGGCCATCCCGGACAAAGGAGAATTATTTTTCACCATGACGTATAGTCCATAAGCCCCTAAAAGGCCGTGAACTTGAACTCAAACGAAATCAGAAATCGAATCTAGTTTTACAATTTTCATGATAATGAATTGATTTTGTTTTGACTCTCTAAGCTTCAACCATGCGCACAAAACAGTTGATTCTAATTTTTAAGAAAAAAGTTCTAATTGGAAAATATTCACGGAAACCTCCAAAAAGAGATAACGGGTAACAATCAGGAGTCCTCATTCAAGACCTTGACATTTATATTTTAAACCGTGAAAAATACGAAAAGTAATCGAACCGTGTGAATTTGTACTTAACTGGAAGCTCCGATAGATGTTGACGAGAAAATATTTTAGTCGATATTATACACAATAAAGGATACTGAGTTTTGTCTTTTTCTCTGATATTTTGTGTCCAAAAACCCAACCTATATCAAAAACAGTTATCAAAAATGCTGCTGCACAAAAAATGTTCATTATTTGGCGTCTGGCGCGTTGTCTCGGTGTTATTTCGTCTATCCCTTTCGAACCGGAGACAGAAAATTGTGTGCCAGTCACGAAATTCAAGTGATTTTTATCCGTATATTTTTCGTGTCAGAATTGAGTCTTTCTATGGCATGAATCGCGTACTTGAGCCGTGTAAACATGTCAATCTTCAAGTACCCCCAAAAAATCTATTACAAGTATAATAAGATTTTTCATTCGGAGAAAAAACCTCTTCTTAACGATGCTTTCCTTGTCATAAGGTGCGAATCTCTTTTGTTTGAGAAACTCGTGCCCCCCTAAAGACTGTCAAATAACGCTTTTGGTATCAAACTCTTTGGTGAACAACGTGTAAAAGGCCACAAAAGAGCCCATTGAAAAAAGAAATCTGTTTTGGGCAAATTTTAGATTTCAAAAAGTTAAAAATCTTGAACTCGAACTTTACCATGAAATGTTTTATTGCCGCCGAAAATCAAGTTTTCGTCAAAGAAGTCAAGATTTTGGAATAACATGGTTATCTTCAAAATACTCTTGTCCACTTCGTACAAAAAACGTGATAATACGTAGCTTACGAGTCCTATTATTTTTCAAAACTATCTCGGTTTCCTTTACGCTGTCTATCTATGTCTAGAACAGTGTTTGTATTTTAACAAATTGTTTCTAAGAAAATTAAAGGAACCTGAAATTTTTTTTCGCTGAAACTTCGTACCCCGGTCATTCTAGAGTTAGCCAGATCGTGAATTTTTCTTGCCAAATCTTGAAAATCTATGATTTCGAGCTAATCCGCCTACGCTATGTGCGTTTATCTTGCCATTTTCACTTATCTTGCCAATTTTTGGGTTGACGAATGTGCAGGATAAGTGCACAGGGAGTGTTTTTAAAAGCAAAAATATGTAATAATGAAGATTTTTAACGTTGAAAATCATTGCTGTCCCCCAAATGGGTGGTTCCCGAAAGGGATGGTTTTTTGTCGAAGGAAACCACCCGTTTCGGGGAGGAGGACTGTACATATCATGAAAAAAAACATTCGGATTTCAAACTTCGTTCCTTTCACGGGTTGTTTTTTTTGGCGTGATTTGGTGCGATTCAAGTCAATTGTGATTTTTATTTAACCACGTTTTTCAGATATCCTTGGTCTATTATCTTTTTGTCTATAATAGAATTTTTAAGTCTGAACGAAAATAAATCGTGCCGTTTTTTCTCATAGAAAATTGTTATCTTAAACCTCAAGGGTTGAACTTTAGGTGATGATGTGGTTGGAACTGTACCCGATGTGCCACGCAATTGACAGGGATCATTTGTTTTTGTTCAATGAGGATAAATTAATTAATTAACACTTAAATTAATTAAGACTTTCGTATATAAAGTTGACGAAAGTACCATTTTCAAATACTTCAGCAGCGAAGGTGGTTTTAATGTCGCACCCAAAAAATCCAAATTTTATGAAAATTGTATTCTAGATTATAAAACAATATACGTAACGCGGTTTTAACTTCTGTTTGCGTCAACGTAGGTTGAATCTTTCTGAATTTTCACCCTTTGTCAGGATATCCAAAAAATAGCCCGATTTCATCCGCATACAGTAAAAGCCGATCATTCATTTTTTTTTTCAACCTACGCAAATTGAAGTTAAAAACGCGTTACAATCTAGAGAGACGTACAATCTGGAAAATTTTAATAAATTATTATAACAGCAAGTATTTCTGTGTTACTTTTGTGATCAATTTTGGGTTCCATAACTTGATTTGCTGGAAAAAGTAATTTATATCTGATTAATCTTCTGATTTTTTTTATAATAATTTGGTATTTTTCCTAATTTTGCATCAAAAACCACAAAAGTTGATTGGCAATTTATTTATGAAGATAGCTAATATTATTGTTCTTGGAACAGCACTTGTAACAAAGTTCGCTCAGCCGAAGAAACTTTTAAGTGTAATTGACGGAAATGATGACTAATAGAAAATTGTTTACTTACTTGACTGACTGTCCACATAACTGCTAAGGTAGTACACTAGGACATTTTACATTTTTGCATTTATAGTTTCTTAAGTTATCGGCGATTGCTAGTCCGGAACTCCTGGTCATAAATGTGTTTTTTAGAGTGTTACGTTATAAGCATAGAAGGTTCATGGTTTAGAAAAAAATTTGAGAAACTAGTAAAATACACAGGGTGCGCCGTTAACCGGCGCCAAATTTTTTTTGAAAACCTGCCGGTTAACGGCAAATAGATCGGTTAATGGGGACATGCGTAGGCGGAAGACGTCTTAGGTTATTTATGTTTTAACATTCGTCATTTTGACCGCTATAAGGTCAAGTGAGTTCTTTGAGCTATACACAGGGTAACCTATTAATCGGCATAAATTTTTTTTTGGTAACCTACCGGTTAATAGCAAATAGACTGCTTAATGAGTACATGCGTAGGCGTTTTTGCTGGAAAATTTTCGGGCAAAAAACTGCCGGTTAACGGCAAATAGCGTAGGCCCTGCCTGTTAACGGGTGCCGGTTAACGGCGCACCCTGTGAATGCGAAAAAAGGCAGGAAAATTAGTCATTATTTATAAAGGGTTTCCGCCAAATTTCCAATCACTTCTGTTGCAAGTCATGAATGGAACAAAAAAGCAGATCAACAAAAACAATAGCCTAAGGTGTTTGTCATTGACCAATATAAACTGAGCCCAACGACCGTAAATTTATCCAACGAGACATTTCATTTTTTCTCTATATTTGAAGAAACTCACCGGTTCGTGAGGGGCAAAGTTTGAATACGTTTGACTAAAATATTTTCATAACATTTATCCCTCACGAAATTATCTAACATAAGTAATTTAAACACACAGCAAGAGAACTCCACAGTGCTATTTTATATGGGCTTATCACATACTTAACTCCCAGGGGAAGTGCGTGTAAATAGACACGCAACTTGTTTTTTCGTCGATTTAAGGCATATGGAGGCCCCGTAAGGAAAAACGGGTATTGCTGACTCCCCCTAAACTTTTCAAGAAAATTCGATTGACGGTGTTTTTTGCGAAGGTTTGAGATTTCGAACAGCTCTTTAGGGGCCCTGGTGCCCCAAATCAATTTCTGAATAGATCGACGTAGTTTGACGAGCTCTACAACTTGGCTTTACCAGTTTTTTTTCTGAATTTCTGTGAATTATTGTGAATTTTTTAAGTGCGTGTTTATTCACAGACATTTTCCCCATACGGGTTCCCAAAAACTCCTTCCCCCTGAGAGTTAAGTATAATGATCAACAAGTATCATCAAATCTATTTTGTTTCGAAATTTACGAAGTTTACCGTATGTTGGTGCTCAGACTGTTGGACTTTCAGCAATTTTTCTACCGGTATGGTTGTAACATTATTCTAGCATCATCCCAACAATCTGAGCGCCCGCCTACGATTGGTTTAGGGGTTGTTGAGATTCAGTGATTTTAATAACAAACACCAATTCGTCAAAAGTTAGGTCCTCCGAAGACAATGCACCAAATTGGATCAACAAAACTGTTCAAGTATTACTAAATAAAACACAAAAAAATATTTCGCAATTTCAGTCTTACTTGCAGGAATAAAAGCAAGAATGATGTGTAGAAGGGTCAAAATGGACGCATTTGACATGTATCGGTCAATTTCAGCTGTTAACAAATAAAACAAAAGTGGATACAGACTATATTGGATAAAGGCGAATGACGCCGACGCACCAATTTGACCAAGTATATTTTCCACAGGCGCCAAGAAAACGTTTATCAGGGAAAATTCACAAATTGGTTTTTCAGGGAACATTCAAGAATTGTTTTTTTCCAAGAAAATGTCTTTCCAAGAAAAGGTCTTTCAGGGAAAATTCAAAAATGTTTTTTGCAAGAATATGTTTTTGAAAGAAAACTATTATACAAGAAAACGTTTATCCGAGAAAACGTTTATCAGGGAAAATCCACATACCAATTGTGTTTTTTTAGGAAAAATCTATTTGTGCTTATCCTAGAAAAAGTTTTTCAAGGAAAACGTCTATAAAGGAAAACTTTCATCCAAGAAAACGTCGTTCGAGGAAAAAGTTTTTCCAGGTAAGGGGTTTATCAAGGAAAATGTTCACCCGAGAAAACGTTTATCAGGAAATTTCCCTGAAAAACCATTTTACGGAAAAACGTTTTCTTGGAAAAACCGCGCTGTCTTTTTCCAAAAAGTCTCCCATCGACCAGTCTACCGGTCTCCGCGACCAATTATACATGTGGCCAATTCAGCCGGTTCGAATAGACTGTCTATTTCTAAATACCTTTTTGGAACATTTTCACTTCTAGACCAAAAATTTTCCAAATACAAAGCTTATTCGGTTGCTGTTCAATAACGCAAATGCGGGAAAATAATACTCTTAAGAATAAATGTAATTCACGACACGGTAATTTACAACTCCGACTCTCTTTACTACAAAATCTGAACTTTTTGACTAGATTAAAACTTAAAAAAAAAGTTGGCAAAAGTTTGTCTTATTCAATGCGTGGAATGTCAGCCATCGGTAGAAATGTCAAATTCAGTCAGAATTCTCTTTCAGATAGCGTTTAATTCTCATTTTACCGAGAGATAGGTGTCTGATAATTGTCAGGTAAATTTGAAGTCATTA
>SCLG01000196.1:101045-124010 GCA_004367875.1 Oikopleura albicans
AGGGTTTAAGGCTGTAATACACAGGGTGCGCAGTTATCTTGCGAAAATTGCCGCTGGTACGATTATCTTACGACTTTTCAGAATTTTGTTTTTCGGGATTTATAATAATTATATTATATGCACTGAGCAGTTATCTTGCGAAAAAACGCTTATCTTGTGACTTTTTCAAGGACCAAGTTCGCAAGATAACTGCGCACCCTGTGTTCAACAAAGGCTTCTTCGAACCTCTAAAATGCTCTCAAGCGCCATTACGTGTCTCCTTTTACAAATTGTTTATTTTATCAACGTAATCTACGCAGAAAACTGAATCATATATGTAAGTTAAAGAAAATTATATTTTTCGTCCAGAAAAGTCTGAAAAGTCCCATTACTGTTGCATGAAGATAAAATTTCATGAAAATAATGAAATTCCGTGTACACATAAATTTAAAATAGAGATTGAAAGACAGCAATTTCCCTAGTAAGAAACTTTAACTCCGGAATTTCAAAAGCTTCTTCAATCGTGGTTTACGTCACAGTTCTTTAAAAGCAACGATAACAATGCTGTTCATTCGCTGAAAATGTTTAAACGCCAGTTCAAAAATTCATTACTTGCATAAAGGACGCACGTTGTATAGACTATACAACGTGCGTATAACTGCGGTATCACTTGAATGAAATCTTTGTATTTTTCTCTTAATTATTAACAGTCTATGAATTGTACATGTGACGTTCGAATTGGCACTCTTCTGGAAAAATAAACACACACAGTACTTAATGTATTTTGTTCTAATTTAGACTGAAGTATACGTAAGTGTATGTAACAAATTTTAATTGTAGACCACGTAACGATTTACGTGGCAATCGCGATTAATCGGGTTGGTGGACCGATTTTTTACTTTTTACAACCCCGGCTGGCGTAAGCTATATAAATGTTGAAATAATGAATAACTTCCGATAAAAAAGACAGCTCTATAGATTTTCCAATTATTTAAGATTCCCCGCCTGGGCCGTCCAAACCGATATGGTAAAAACCGAGATTTACCGAACCATTAACGATCATTTAAAAAAAATATTCTTTTTTCAGATTCGAAATCTTTGGTCTCAATTTACCCTAGAATTAGATAAACCGATAATTTAAGTCATTACCGACTATGAAACCGATAGTTTTGGTCAGTTTCCGATTTAGTAGAGTCTCGCCGTTCGCAAAGTTTCTTTTTTGATTTTTACTTCAAGATTTCAATTTCCCATGATGCATTCTATAAGTAATTATAATGCACAAAACAGGATAGTTACATTCATTTAATGGTAACATAATAGTCATGAATAGTACTTTCTTGATAACGATTTGAGCTGTTTTTTATGCTTCATTAAATCGATATTAACTCATTGTTTGCAACAATAAAATTTTTCAATGTTATGGTACTTTTCTTTGAATGGTTGAGCATTTCAGTGATACCGATATAAAAACTTAATTTTGTACGATTAAACCCATATAAACAACAATTTAATCAACAATAGAATTTTCTATAAACGTTTGACCACTTTAGCCTCTTGTAGACCGTTATCGCCGATAAATTATCGCGGTTTACACCTTTCTCTTAACCAACATCATACAGAAAATTGGTATAATTATTTTGGCTTTTGAACTCTTAAGCCTTAGAGCCTGTTAAATAGGACCTAAGGGTCCAATAGTCTAAATTTGGACTAAGTTGATTATATGCCACTTTTGACTCTTCGGAGTTAACACTCCGAAAATTCAAGCTGAAAAAATCACCAGATTAAACTTTACCCACATTTTTTTACAACATGTTCTATCGGAATTTATTTAAAAAAACATGTGCCAGAATAAATACAGGATGAGATGTAAATTGAAATAGTGTCGATCGATTTAAATTACTGTCGATATAAACGGTATATTCACCATATAATACTACAGACGGCGTGTAGATTTGATTACTTGACCGTTGGTAAGATTGGAAAAATTATTATACATTTGCCGTCTAAATATCAGTTAACCGTTCATGCTCAGCGGTATCGGTTTCGCCTAAAAATATGAACAATTGGTAAAATGTAACTACTTACTTCAAAAGATCATAAGTTCAATTATATCCACCTACATTTATTAGGAATGTGACTAATATATACATACACCCACTGCGCAGTTACGCGGCAGGTTTCATAAAATCGAGTCAATAAAATTAAGTTGGAAAACGATTAATTTTTTGACTAAATTTGTTTGGTTGTCTAAGGGTTCTCTAATTCAGCATATAATTTCAAATAAAGGAAACTAACGAAAAAAGACATACAGAGGGGCCTCACTTTAAGCGCGTTTTAATATTTTTAACAAAATCCACTTATGTCGCTTAATTTGAGCTTTTTCAATGATTTTGTCGAAAACATCAATTACAGTCCTAGTCCCCGGGTGGTTGTCCCCGGAACGGGTGTTTTTTTTTTGGATTTTTCCAATGATCCCGAAACGGTTGGTTTTTTCAGGTTATTATGGCAGAAATTATGCCCAAAAACCGACAAGGCAAACGTTTATGACCGATTTTTTCATAGATTTTATATGACAGATTTTTGTATACCAAAAATATAAATGTGTCATGGTTGCTTTAATTGGGACGAAGACTGTACATTACGTGTTATTTAAAGTCATTTCAAATACTAAATAGCAAAAATATGAAATATTTAAGATTTTTAACGTTTAAATCACTGATGTTCCCGAAACGGGTGGTTGTCCCCGAAACGGGTGTTTTTTTGTCGAAGAAAACCACCCGTTTCGGGGACGAGGACTGCAGTTTGAGTCTTTTTATTAAAAGTGTCCTTTAATTTGTTGCCCTTTAATGAGACCCTACCCTATGAGACCCCCCTGTAGACAATAAATCGTTCAGTTGAAATTAACTTACCTCGAAATCTATACCGATATAAAAACTCCAAGCACAACACACTTTGAAGGACTGCTGGAAGAATAGAAATGAATTCAATACGGCCGCTCTGATAGTGATAGATGTGAATCCATTGAAAAATGTTTAAAAATCTAAAAGTGAGTTGATTATTACACAGTACGTAGTAGAAATTTCCCTGCAATCAACGCAAACTGCGATAAATTAATTATGTCATTTTCAAATAACGTTGATTCTATTGCTGCTATGCCATAATATACTAATTGTATATTTAATATAAACTGTTGTTAAGCTTTCAAGTCAACTCCTGCAAACATATACGAGAGACCCAAAGTGAGGGTAAGTTTCCAACAATGTTAGCCATTGTAAGTTGAAGACAAAAATAAGTGTCGAAAAATTCCAAAATTTTTATCAGGGTTTTTCTCGTTTTCTTATTTTATTTTTTTGCATCAAATTGTTTTAACGAAAATCAACAACCACTCATCAGCTATGGAAAGAAATATACTAAATGATTATTTTTGATGACAAAGCTTCAAAAAAAAAAAATCCGCCGAATATGCGTAAATTTTACCTGTAAAATCCTTGCATGAAAATAAGATCGTAAATTGTTCTGTGGGCAAAACTTTCAGGCGATCTCGTCTTGACGTACATTTGCCGTTGTGATAAAAGAGCTACTGATTCAAGAGAACTCGAAACAGATGTGAAGAAGTCGATTCCGGTTGAATAATGAACAATAATTGCTATTAAAATCGATACGACTGCAGTTATACCAAAAAATGACGAACTTAAATTAATTTTCAAGACACAATATTGGGCATGATATTAAAGGAAGCGCCTCTTTTACCAAGACAATTGGTACTGATTTTTTTTGGTACTAATGCCTCTTTGGGTGCCAGTTTCTCTTTTGGTACGAGTGCTTATTTTTGTACCAATGCTTATTTTGGTACAATGCCTCTTTTGGTACTGAATTTTCTTTTGATTCTAAAGATTATTCCGGTACCAATACTTCTGTTGGTACTAAAGCTTTCAGTACAGGACCTTTAAGTCTAAAGATTCCTCGGTATTCCATTGGTACTAGTTTTGGTACCAATGGTTGTTTCGGTACAATATTAAAGAATCAACCCAATTAAGACTTTCCCTTGTTATATGTTAACCGCAAATATCGATCTATTATAAAAAAGTATGTCTGTCAAAATTTTATACCTGTCATTGTGTGTGTTGTGAGTGTTCCAAAAGGCCACATAAATCATAAAACATAACAGACTTGAGAATGAAAGGTTGATCACTGTAATAAATGTAATATATGTTGAAATAGCGCCAGTAAATAAATGCAGGAAATGCGAAATCGCCACCAATAAATAAGAAACCTATAAGTTGTAGGCTTAAATTACGGAACCTTAATAGGAACCGTAACAATTAATTCCTGTGGCTTGAAAGCCATATATAATTCGGATACTGATATCAATAAACCATTCATAAGTTGAGGACAACCACTATTCCTTAACCGTACCGTGTATATCTTAGTGTTAAAATAAAACATGAATTATAGCCAATATTTTTCGAAATTCCTTATTATAGAGACAATGAATTTATTAGTATTTGTCTCCATATGTAGTTGTCCGTGCCTGGCAGATGCTTTTTTTGCAGAAAAATGGAAAAAAAGAAGCGCAGAGTCTGCGCCGCAGACAACTGAATTATCCTGAATGAATTCGCTGCAGAACTTAATGATCTCATGCGGACAATTGATAATTTACCTGCGTTCGCCCCGAAACTCCAAGGACAGTCTTTGACTTTGCAATTTCCCATATAAGAAGAGTTAAAATAAGAACGTGTTCCAAATAAAAAATTCAAAATAAAAAATAGAAATGCAATTTAAAGTTCGGAAAAACGCTATAAAAGTGGGTCTAGGGTTTTTGTGGTTAAGTTTGTTCACAACATGACTGACCGGTCTTTAAAATAACCACACAAGGTCAAAACAATTTTTATACTAAAAAATTCTAAAATGATTGTATTTTTAATTTTTTGAGTGCAAATTCGGAATGTTTCTATGATTTGTTTCGTTACAAATTCTTACAAGTTATGAAAAATTGTGTGTTATCGTGAGTGCGCAAAGTTATCAAGTAAAATTATTTTTCTTGTAAAATCATATTCGAGTCTTTCGAACAAAAAAATCATTTTGAATTCTACTCTAAGTCAGCTACCACCCGATAATTGGCCATTTTATGATAACTTCTCTTAATCTTAACAAACGTAGTTCTTTATTGTGTCTCTGACTAATATTAAAATAAATAAATACTAAAATCTGTGTGTTATTTGACCAACAAAACTAGGTTTCCGAATCTTAAATAGATAATCAAAACACTTTATTTACAAGAAATATTTTCATTTTACCATCAAGTTAGCTTATCTGTTATTTGGTGAGACTAAAGTTGACCCTTCAGAAGGGGTCAGGGTCGCAAAAATTGACAAGCGAGATGTCGTTTGTCGACCCAAATCGGTTGTCGATTTTTGCTACCAGTGGCTTTTTCTGAAAAACCGCGATACGGTATAGGTCGCCGAGACTCTAATTTTTACTCAAGACGAGTACCTATCGTAGTGTCAAACTTGACTCGTTTCTGATATTTGAGTATGTATCTCGAAAAGATTTTTTAAGATCGAAATCAATAACAGATTATTTTACATCTTTTTTTTTTAAAGGTTAAAAAAATCGTCAAACATTAAAGGTGTTTTA
Source organism: Oikopleura albicans (assembly GCA_004367875.1). Taxonomy (NCBI): domain Eukaryota; kingdom Metazoa; phylum Chordata; class Appendicularia; order Copelata; family Oikopleuridae; genus Oikopleura; species Oikopleura albicans. The sequence goes on from SCLG01000196.1 coordinate 106,662, forward strand.
ATATTAGAAAAAATATTTTTCTTAAGTATTTTTCTGTTTTTTTTTTATGGCAAAGGACTTTTTAATCGCAGTTTTAATAAATATTTATAATTTTTTAAAAAGTCAGATAGTACACTAGTAGTAACACTACCGAGTCAGATAAGGAGACGTTTACTACAGTCCCCACCCAAATAAGTTACAATAGTTTCGCTTCTGAGGAGTTTAATTAGCACTTATTTTAATGGTACCTTATTTTAATAGTACGTGAGAAAAATAGTCGGAGAGTTTGGCAGTCCAATAAAGACTTTTTACATATTCGTTATGTAAAGTTCTGTCACCGCGAAAAATATTATCCATCATCTCAATCATTTCACGCTTGAAGATTTACATTGCCATTTATGTGTGCGTGTTTCTAAAAGAGCTTTTTTATCCTGCGTTCCATGAAATTGTTCATAACTGTCAAAGGTTAAGGCACTAGTTTTTTTATATAGGATTTGAATGAAATTATAGTTCTGGAGTTTTATATAATTTATATGTTGACAGTAGAAGGCAGCCCCACAGATTTGATAGAAATGGGGAAATTGAAAAGTTCATAAATTTTGTTTTTGGCTACTATGTTCTACCAAGGGGACACTTTTAGAGGGAACGAGCCTGTTATTCAAGTCAAAATATATAATATGAATTGCCTGAATCCATTCGAAGTCCTTACTTCAAATACGGACAATTTTGAGCAATCTTCCGTATTGAGCGTGAGGACTGTAGCCTTTTTTTTAAGTTTTTGGAGTGATCAAAACGCAGTTTATGTACCATGTCTATATATAATTCAATGACAATTATAGATAGGATAATAATGCCAACAACGACTTGACTAAAAAGTAATGTTTTTTACCCTCGCTCAGAGATTGCACATGCGGGTTTATTGACACAATGTCGAGATGGTGACCAAGGGCCAACATTTGGACATGGGTGCGACAAAATCCGCGAATGCGGCCAGCGATAACATCTATAAATCATAGACTATAATATTCATTAATTAACGCAAACCGTTAATCAGGTCATTACATTGAGTCTAGAAAAATGTGATCGGGGACAAACCGTCAAGTTCACTGGTGCCGAGCGGTGCATCAAGACGACAAACTTCGTCTGTCATCGAAGCACAATGATGCTGCTTGACGTATTCTGCCAAGCGATTTACCGGCAAACCGGCCAAACTCTGTCGAAAAACTTACAATGAAAAAATTAAAAATGTTAGCCTCAATTGTTCGCATGTACCGTACTGGTTTTTGAAATCACCCCAGTAGTACGTGACAAACAGTTCAAAATAATCATGGGGGAAAATTATACGTCGGATGGACAAATATGGCTCATTATTCGAATTCAAAAGGTTATTAATAATATACAATAAATAATTGTAACATTGACAATAATATTGTCAATAATGTATTACCTGCATATGAAATAAGCATCTGCAAACAGCAATTGTTATCTGTCGAAACGGAGTTGGAATTCGATCGAGGTAGCCCGTTTTTAGGCAAAAAGAGTGATAGGTCTCATAAGAAAGTTTAAAAAATATAATATTTGGTTTCTCAGAACTTATAATTATATTTTTCCCAGAATCCATAGTTTCAAAGAATGGCCATTAATGGCCCCCTTGTTAAACTGAGTGAAAAACGCGCCAAGCATATCGAATTGCTACTGGTTAACACGCTTTATCATGGATCTATATTGCGAAAATATGTTCCCTAATTATTAAAGGTGTATCTCTCATATCTGGCAATTACAACATAAAAAAAAATTCGGCGATAAAGTTGGCCAATTAACGGCGCAGGAGTGTATTATGCACAGTAAGGATAACATCAAATTTGTCAGAATTCTAACCGTCTCCAGATTTTATCTGAGACGATTTCTTGCTCAAGTCTTCGATGAAGAATTCCAGATCTATCAAAATAAGTTTTGAAGATAAAGGATAATCCAATTTGTTGACGAACAACATGTTACAAACTTACAAAAATGAACCTGTTATAAATATATAAATCATTTTATTCATTGTACCAAATTTTTGGCTTAAATTCCGAGTTAACTCATCTGAAAGAAATTCATTTATCAAATGAATATCCTTTGAAATTGATTTCAGCCAAAATTCAAGAAATAATATAAATTAATTTTTTATCGAAACAAAATAAAGAACAACGTGAAAAAGATAGAAAAGAAAATCCAGATAAAACATATACCTCTAACCTATGTGACAAAATTTCTTCTGAAATTTATGAAATTATTTGAAAATTCACACCGGTATATAAAGTTAATATCTGTTGGAAAACTGAAAGAGTAGGTAAATTTCTAACACCAAAATTAAAACAACAAATTGACACTTTCAAACCGAGACCGCCGCGGCCGTCACTCAGTTTTGATATGAACCTTGTCGAATACTTTTATAGCAAAACTTATATCATTTTTGTATTTGAACATCTTTTTGAATGTCATTTTTTCTAGTAATGTCATAAAATTGAACTTGTTTGGACTTGATAATTACAGAATAGAATCTTGACTATTTGATGAAAACAATTAAAAAAATTACAAAATCCTAATTTTTCGGTTTTTAATTTTAATTCGTAACCAACTCTATATCATATAGACTATATGCCTATCCCTAATGACAAAGAAAGAAAAAACTAACATAAAACGAAAAATGCCTACATTTTTGCAAGCAGCCATAAGTATTCACAGGGGCCCGCAAAATAGGGGCAACTTTTTCGATTTTCAAAAGTGCCAAAAATGGTCCTCACTTTGAGGTAACCCTTACTTTGAGAATCCCCTTTAAGGCTACTAATAGTAAGGGTCCTTTACCTTGAGAAAGTTTACTTAATAAGTCGTAAAAAATGGTGAAAAATGGTCTTTACTTTGAGAAGACGGCCATTTTGACCGTGTTATTATTGTCAACATCAGCGGTCCCTACAGATCCTTTTACCGATTAGTTGATTTTAATTTTAATGAGAAAAAATTTGTTCACGCCACTATTGCTTGTGTTTACTCTGTGCATCATATACACAGGGTGCGCCGTTATTTTTCACAAAAATTCGAAAAATAATGAAACATGAAGGCGTAGCCTACGCCGCGTAAAGCTTAACCTACATATAAACATATCATATGTTACATATGTATTGAGGGAAAATATTTTCTCAAAAAAATGAAACATAACAGCACGGGCGGGAAAAATTGAAACATAAAAGTGAAACAAAAACCGCAATCAGGACACACGAAGAAACTTACAAAACTTACTGATAAATTGGTGAGACAAAATTTGCTGGAAAGAGTATCCAATGCTTTTATTTGATTTTATTAACTGAAAACTCAATGCAGATGAGAAATAAATGTAAATGTAATAAATGAAGATCACTTAAATATACGAAGATAAATACAGAGTTGAAAAGTTAGTAGATAAAAAATATGGATCCAACATAATTTTATACTTTGACTACTGCTATAATGCGACTTCTTAATGGAGCATCAGATCAGGGATGAATAAAAACTTTGAAAGTACAGTCCTTACTCCCAATACGGAAGCTTTTGATTCGCGAAACTAGCGTATGTATTAGGGTGAATTGCCATTTTGACTGTTTTTGGAAGATTTTTTCACAAAAAGTGTCCGTTTTGGCATAAACCCGTGTTGAGTGCGTCCGTACTGAGAGTAAGTACATTACATCATGTACAATTTACATGTACAATGGATATTGTTCAACCTCACAATGGTATAAAGGCTACTCACGTCGCGTTATTTGATCGATTGTGCCAATTCCGGGCACATCCGAAAAAATCGACGCCGGTTGCCCTCATACCATTGTAGCTTTTCAAATATAGTGTCTCACCTCAGTAAGATAAAATATAAATATTGAAGATATTTTGAAGAAAAGGTCACAAAATTTTAACTAAAAAGCAACACAATTCCTGAAAAAATGGTGGTTGAGTAGCGAATGCATCACTTAAACAGCACGAGTTCTATAAACGAACAAAGCGTAAACTAGGGCTAGGCAATGGCTTTAAGCACACTTAAAAAGCAAAGCTGAGCAAATTTTCGGTGAAAAAGCAAACAGGCCAAGTCCTTTATTAAGAACGGGCAGTTTATAAGGTTAACTCTTTAGAACGTAATAAAATATATTTTACGAAATCCAGTTCATCATTTTAAACCGTTACTGGCCCGTTCTTAAAAACCATCAAAAAACCCAAGCCACCCTAAAGCCAGCTTAGCTATTTCTTTTTTTTTTCAAAGCTAGCGTCTTTGACTATAAACCGTCCACGTTCAAATTCGAATTGCCACAATTTTCTTTCGTTAATAACTTTATAAGCAAAAGTCTAAGAACAACTTTTGGCGGAAAAATTAATATTGAAGTACTGTATAATGCATTACTAGGGGGCGAACAGTAGGCCGTTTCAAAAATGGCCGGGATGAAAGAGAAGGTGTAAGAACTATAAAACTATCAATTTTTTTTTCACGGTTGGCCCCCTATGTATTACTTTAATAAAGTTAAAAATTTGGAGCAAAAGTGTATTACATGAAATTAAATGAAAAAATCATTAAATGAAAAAATCGGTTCGAGCTTCTAGGGTCCAAAAAACCGTGGATGAGTTAAGCCAGCAAAAAAAAAATTTGAGAATCCAAAATTATCATTTTGGTTTTTTAGCAAGAGAGTGAAAACTTCGGCTCTAAAACAAAAAAAATGACATTTTCTTGTTTAGAGCTAGAAAATAATATTTTCACTTTAGGGCCAATTAAAACGCTTGACCTTGCCAAGCTTTTGGTGAACACTCACAGCTCAGTTTCCCATTAGGGATGCCTGTTGAAAATGATGGACCGTATTGCCAATCATTCAGATTAGGAGTTTCATGGTTGACGAAATCGGAGCAGACGGCATCACGGAGAGTTCGGGCTGGGTCATTCGAGGTCATTAAAAATTTGAGTGCATCGAGACATTCCGGGGAAGTATCCAAATCATCTAGACGAAGCCTTACACCACCAACTGCAAGTGATCCAACTGTTTTCATTGGGTTGCAAACGGCAATATCACTAAAAAAAATTTTCAGAATATTTTTACGGTTATTTTATAATTGAGTTATGGGTGCAGAACTCTCGACTCATCGGTCTAGGTGTTACATACACCCCAGTGCTGTTATCTTGAAACGTAGGCGTTAGCTCTGAAAAAAAAATAGCTAAAAAGTGGACGGTTAAGCCGGTTCCGGACGGTTAAGTAATGGACGGTTAAGTACTTAACCTGTGTATAACGTGGCTATTTAAACCGTACCTATTAATGAAATCGAACCGGTTTCCATAACCGAAGTGCGGCATGCATGACTCATACAGTCTGTGGGCAATCCCTCGTATATCCCCTTGTAAGCTGCGACGTTGATGACTGTGGCGGTATGCTGATGTGGTCGCGAAGAAAGTGACGATAAAACAATAGTTCATGGTAAATTCTAAAATGTAAGGTTAACAAAAATTAATTAACTCCTAGGGGGACGAATGCGCAAATTTCCACAATCGGTCGGTTTGTGAAAATTTCACACTTGTCGTCCTTCGGACTAAATACCACTGGGGACCCCTAATAATTTTCTTAATCAAAACTCAGCCTATTTTCAATAAGAAAAAACGGTTTTCAGCCCAAAATAGCCAATAAGCCACATATAACTTCATGTGACTACTGTTTGAAGCTTACTGTCTGATGCCTTACCGTTGGCTGCTGTTGCTTCTATGGGTCTGCCGACTAAATTGCGGAGTTCAACGCACTTATATGAGCCCTTACGGTATTGTATCACTATGTGGCGCTAATCTGATGATGAGCGATGTGTGGTTGACGATCCATGTAAAAGGGGGAGCAAAAGAAACATATGAAAAAAATGTGACTGGATAATTCTATTCCATTTCAATATATTGAAATAATATACGAATATACATGTACAAAGCCGGTCGCATCAGCTCTGTCACGCCATCAGGTGGCTTACATATTTGTGTATCTGATTCGTTACGCATTCCTGCGGGTTTTGCGCAGAACTTAAGGAACTTGCTTAATATTTGTGTTTTCTCAAAAATTCATAAGTTTTTGGAAACTGTCCGATATACTTCAAAAAGTGAATTATGAGTTAATAAATACAATCAGCTACTATAGTACATGTATATGAGTACAATCTATGAGTACAATCTAAAATTTTCTCGCTCGTTGGCTTACCCGGCCCTTATCTTATTAGATGACAACAAATTGGTATTACGCAATTCCTTCTATCGTGCGCTTATCAGGCCACCTTTTTTGTCAGGAATTTTTGCGATATAATGTCTCGTTTATTCTACATGTATGCCAAGGTCAGAGAGTAAGATGAGTTTTCCGATTTTTCGAGATATTTTTTGTTCTAAACTTCGGACAATTTCCAGCTTTTGACAAGTTCTAGTCAGTGTGGGCGATTAGTGCTGATATCTTTGGCGAAGGAAATATAGAAATTATAAAGCAGAACCTGTATTGTTGTTAGACAAGATCAAAATATTGTGACATCATCCCGACCGCCGCCGAACTCTATTTTATTTTTTAGTGCACTTTTATAACGATGCGCAAGTGTTTGCGCATCGTCCACTTTATTGCACTTTTCAGCCCCTCACGCAGTATTTACTGCACACATTTGGTTTCAACAAGAAAAAATTGTATCTTTATTAAGGACCGGTTAGTCATATTGTGTACAAACTGAACCCAAAAATCCATTTTTTGTCCATTGCTCAATGTCCATTTTTGTCCATTTTTGTCACACATTTGATGTTTTTACTATAATTTTAAGTGTTAGGTAAAAAATCATGATATGTTGAGGTAGAACCGCTTTTCTTATGGTACAGCAGAACGAGCAGTTTCTAAACAACATGACTGACCGGTCCTTAAGCACAACCGTTCATAATAACGGCCTCTTAACGCCATGCCGCGACAACCGACCGCATAAGTTTTAGCCCAAAAGTGCCCGCTAAATGGCTAATTGCGCAAGTCGAAAGAAGAATTTGTCGACAAATTTTCATCACTTTTACTATTTATCCACAAAAAATACATAGAGAAAAAACAGCTGAAATTGACAGACTAAGTGCGCCGTTGTGTTACAAAATCAAAAGAAAAAAAGTGTAAGATAAGAGAAAATAGGAAATATAACGGAGTAATGCGTAGGCGATAACGCCGAAAAAAATTTGTTAAAAAGTGTAAGATAAACTGGGCGAACGGATAAAATTTAAAAATAACATGTTGTAACATAGCGGCGCACCCGGTGTAAATGATTTTTGTTTAAAATCGTTGACGAATTACCTTTTATCACATTTTGCCTTTATCCACTTAATTATATTTTTGCCGACACGTTACCCTTCAGACAAATCCCCTTTTGACGATTAAGACATGATACCAATTCAGTCGGTGCCGTAATCTTTTATCCACATATTGTCGGAATTTTCGAGTCCAAAAATATATAAGCAATTTTAATAATAAATAGATCATTCTTTCGTGAAGATCTCTTTTGAAAAATGTAATTAAATTTGAACTAATTCTAGATCTATGTTTTCATGTTATTCTTTGCGTGTAAAGATGTGCTATGTAATGCTCCGAGCGGCTGGAGCACATAGACTGGGGTGATGCGCGACAGAGCAGTGGCGGCTCGTAGACTTCTCACCCCACGAAAATTTTTTGATAAAAAACTGTTTTTGCCAAATTGTAGAGCTCGAAAAGTTAGTAAGAAAATGTGGAAAAATAAAGTTCCGGAAATGTCCGTAGCGAGTTCTAGAATTTCTTGAAGGTGCCAAAAATGCCAGTGCGCACCAATTCATGTTCACAATTGGGTGGTGCGTCGATGTTCAGTTTGGAATTCATTTATATACTCAGAAATCCAGGTGCGACTGCAACTGGTAAAACAAGTTATGTAAACAAAACAAATTTGGGGCCAAAAATATAAAGGGATAATTGGAGAAAATGTTAAAGTAAGAAGTGTGCCTAAAGTAAACAAAATCTAAAGTAAACAAATGCAGATTTATAATTAAGAACCAAAGAAAATAAATTTCGGCAAAACTAACATTAAAACAAATACATTACAGATGCCTATTTCCCGTTATAGGGCTATTTTGCGAATTGCGCAATTCCCAAAACTATTATAGGGCTAGAAAATACATTACGGGATATATAAAACTCGTTATAGGGCTAGTCTAAAAATCAATTTTTCCCGCTTTAACCTACGCTTTTGCGTAGGCCTAACCTGTTATAGGGCTACTTTTCAAAACCAATTCAGTAGCCCTATAACGAGTCATCTGGTGTAGTCGAAAATAATAATCCACAATAATTTTGATTTCTAAAAAAATATTAGTTTGTAAAAGTATAGTTTTTTTTTCAAATTAACAAGGCTTAGCAAAGCTAAGGATTATTTTTGACTTGACATTATTATAAAGTTTTCGCACTCTCGAGGAAAATTTATGTCTAAAAAACTTTTCGTTTAGCTTAGGTATGTAGGTCGTTTAGCTTAGGTATATAGCTTTTTTTAGGTTTGACAAATCTAGATCTCCGTAATGTATTTTCGCTCGTCGCTTCGCAATGCGAGATACTGAAAAATACATTACGAAAGTTGAGGGCGTTTGCGGTAAATATTCTCACGTGCTCCGTGAGTTAAAAATTAAAAATCGGGCTTCACCAGGCGACATACAAAAAATGAGGCATTTTTTTGCTTTTGGCATTTTTCATTCCGATAATTTTTACGCCCGAAAAGTCAATCGCCCTTTTTGTGTAACCTTAAAAAAACTTTAGTTTTTTTTTTTCGTTTGAAAAAAATTGGTTAGGTTTGGCTTAAAGCCTAAAGGTAGTTTTTTCAGGTTGCACAAAAAAGCGCTAATTGCGTTGCACAAAAAGCGCAAATTCCATTATGGACTTTTCGGGGGTTAAAATTATCGGAATCGAAAAGTTGAAAAAAATAAAAATTATCTTCATTTAATTTTACGTCGCCTGGTGGAGCCCGATTTTTTATTTTTAACCCTCAACCCTCAGAAGTTAATCTTTTAAACGTAAAAATTCTAAGTTAAAATGGTCGGCTTTTTGATACAGCTTTAATAACAAAATTGTTATTTTAAGACGTCAAAAATAAAATTTAAAAATTCTTTATTACCGCCAATCCGTATCCTACCCAATTAAAATGTTTGTTAACTTAACCACTGCGTGCCTCATAAATCTATTTCTGACCATCGTCGGTTTTTCGTTTTTTTTTCGCGCGGGGAATGGTGGGGGAAAGAAATGATGCACGCGGAATGATGTCGGAACATTGTAATTTTAAGTGGGTATGGTATAGGATATGGTTTGGCGGTAATAATGAATTTTTAAATTTTATTTTTGCGTTGTATTTAACGTCTCAAAATAGAAATTTGGTTATTATATATGTATCAAAAAGGCGACCATTTTAACTTAAAAATGGGGGTTAAGAGTTAAAAATAAAAAATCGGGCTCCACCAGGCGACGTAAAATAAATTGAAGAAATTTTTTATTTTTTAATTGTTCGATTCCGATAATTTTAACTCCCGAAAAGTCCATTGCAATTTTTTGTGCAACCAAAAAAAAACTACTTTAGTTTTTTTTCGTTCTCACATTTTTTCTCACTGAAAGCCGTGCCGAGCTCTCTAGCGAGTTCTGTTAGCAAGGCTGATCACATTCACGAATCTGTATTTTATTCGTTGTTAGCCAACTTTGTTGGTCCCAAAATCAAATTAATTTTCATCATTTTTTAATCCATAAGTTTAACGAATCATACAGTTCACAGAAATCCAGGTTGAGAGATCGGTAGGTCACAGAAGATTTTTCAACATTATTTATCATATATGGTTCTGCTCCCGTTTGTGGCGTCAACTGGTCCATTCGACCAGTTCGCATAAATTCTGCATAATTATTTCTATATCGTCGCCCAAACTCCCGTTCTGTTTGGTTGGTTACTCCTTCACGAGTCTCGAGACCGAAAAGCCAAAACTCGGCGGTGCAATGGCATGTCTTTTTGTCACAGTTTTTTTGACCACTAAAATCAGGAGTATATTCCGTCGGGAATGGCGATCGTAATTCTACGGGATAAAACCATTCGCCTCTGTATTTTTCAAAAGCTGAAATATAGAAAAAATATTAAATATTGAGACATATCAGACTTCTCTGAAACTGTCCGATACATTTTTCATACATTGGTGGAATAAAAAATAACTTGAAAAACAAGCTTTGGTGCTAGAGAGCACTTAAAAGCACTTTAAAGCACTTAACTCTCAGGGGAAGGAGTTTTTGGGAACCCGTAGGGGGAAAATGCGTGTAAATAAACACGCACTTAAAAAATTGACAATAATTCGGAATAATTCCAAAAAAACGGGTAAAGACAAGTTGTAGAGCTCGTCAAACTACGTCGATCTGACTATTCAGAAATTGATTTGGGCCACCAGGGCCCACTAGAGAGCTGTTTGAAATCTCCAACCTACGCAAAAAATAACACCGTCAATCGAATTTTCTCGAAAAGTTGAGGGGGGGGTCACCAATACCCGTTTTGCCCTACGGGGCCTCCATATGCCTTAAATCGACGAAAAAACCCAGTTGCGTGTCTATTTACACGCACTTCCCCCTGTGAGTTAAGAAACTCATTGTAACCAGGGCTCGGCAAAGTCGATTTATATTCTGGCTAAGCTTAGCTCACCTTTAAGGTAAATAATATGTACGCCAAAATTTAATTCTGACGTCACCTGACTTCACAAACGAAATCTTCGGGCCTCTGAAACGCTCTCTGGCGACAAAAACTGCTTCCGGTTTCAAATTTTGTAGTTCACCAATCTAATATTTCGTCCAAAAAGTCTTATGTCTCATTTTCGTGTTAATAAAACTTGTAATTAAAACCGCCAGTTTTTCATATTGGGAACACAAACCTTTCCAGGAGTGACAAGTTCAAGTAATATCAGTTACGAGGCGGTTAGCGAAATCGTCGCATTCACAGGGTTCTGTAGGTTTATTTTCTTCGCAATGTTTTGCACAATTTCCCAAATCAGAATCTAGAATTGTTTGAGCATCTTCTTGAAACACCGCTTTGACGAACGCTTCGTAAACAATCTTTTTACACGTTTTTTTTATCAAATTAATTATAAGGAGGTGAGTGACCTTTTGTTTACAAATAAAACTGAAAATCAGGAAAATGACCCTTAGAAATATTTTTGGTGGTTTTATCAGTTGACTAAGGCTTGCTGATTATAATAAAGTCCTTCCAAGTTCATTTGGAATTGTAAATCTAGAAAATTTCGACATTTGAAAATTTCNCTGTATTATTTCGATGATATGGTATTCTCTAATGTCTAGTTTAATAAGAAAACATCTTCGATCACAAAATTGTTGCCAACTCCCATCACAACGGACACTTATTACACAAAAATATTCGTTTTTGGAGATGATTTCTACAGACCGTATTTTTATTTTTTGAGTAGTTTTGGTGGTATTAATTTTATTTTTTTTGTAATAGTTGCTCTGAAACAAGACGCTGAAAACGTTTGACGCCGATTTTTGATATCTGTTTGTTATCATGAAAATTCGTGGTCGTGAATCGGGGCTCTGAAGTGTTTTTCGCGATTATTTTTTTATCAGACATTTATTCAAAAATCGAAGACAACAGTTTTGTGCTCCTTGTTAAAACGAAGTTTTTAAAACAAAAAAGAACACAATAGCATCAAAGTTGTAAAACTAGATCCAATATCCGATTTGATTTTTTGCAAAGTTCATGGCTTTGTGGGCGGCCTATGGTAATAGTTTTGTTTCGGTAAAACAAATAAGCTGATGCGCGGAAGTTTCGTTAGTATGCTCCAAAAAAGTTCATTGAAATTTACAGTCTACAATATCTTTTACGATCACTTTTTTGGCATGATATATTTGTACACAGAGGGTCACTCACCTCCATAAATTGTCATCCAATACCTTAAAAATTGGAAAACTGATTTCATGATCAAATTTCCATTTTTAGTCAAGTTCAAGGACCTGTAGATGGTCTATGACAAACGTTATCATACAACAAACTGTACTTATCTTTTTCATGGACTTTTTTTAGTACTTTTAAATAAAAAAAGTCGATTGGAATTCCTTGTTAGCGTTAGCAGTTGTGGCAACATGTGGTTATTTTCCCGGTGAAATAAAATTTTTATCAAATTCCTTCGAATTTGAGAAGCGAAAAAGGACAAATCTCAAATAAAAAAGAATATGAAGAGAAAAATGAAAGACGGAAAAAGCTACAAGAAACTAACCAATATTCAGAGGTAAAACCTAAATAGTAGGTTTGTTTCCGATCAGTTATATCCCTTCTTCCTCACCAGAATCAATTCCTTCACAGGCTGTGCAAACCAAATGAAGATTACTCTGTATTGAGAATTTGATCAGCTTTCTCCCCTTTTTAAATATTTTCCGGAATTTGGTTACGTAATTAACTCTCAGGGGAAGGAGTTTTTGGGAACCCGTAGGGGGAAAATGCGTGTAAATAACCAAGCACTTAAAAAATTCACAATAATTCGCAATAATTCAAAAAAACTGGTAAAGCCAAGTTGTAGAGCTCGTCAAACTACGTCAATCTGACTATTCAGAAATTGATTTGGGCCACCAGGGCTCCCTAGATAGCTTTTTGAAATCTCCAACCTACGCAAAAAACACCGTCAATCGAATTTTCTCGAAAAGTTGACGGGGGTCACCAATACACGTTTTGCCCTACGAGGCCTCCATATCAGTGTTGGAAACGACAAAATTTCCTTAAATTGACAAAAAAACCAGTTGCGTGTCTATTTACGCACTACCCCCTGTGAGTTAATATAAAAAACGGTGACTTTGGGCATCGTGTCGATCGTTCACCCAAAACTGGAAAATGAGGTTCATAGGGCATCAGTATGGCCTGTATAAAACTTTCCGATTCGTCAGATGTGTACTCAACAGTAATTGGTGTATTTGGTCGAATGTCACCTCTGCGAATAATATCAAAGAAATGCTCGCGAAGAAGATAATTATCTTTCTGTAAGATACAAATTTTAAACGATAAGTTCTGGTTTAAACCTGATTTTAAATTTTTGTTTTTAACTTTCTGTTTTTAACTTTCTGTTTTTAACTTTCTGTTTTCAACTTTCTGTTTTTAACTTTCTGTTTTTAACATTCTTAATTTTAAGGATGAGTAGGTCGATGGGTAGCTATTTTATAATTTTTCCAAGAGCCTTTTTGTGCACAAAAATTGTTTTTTGAGATTCCGCGAGTTCAAGACCTTTTATTTAATTTTTTGTAACATTTTGCAAGAAAAAAAAAGTCATTTGGTTGAACACTAGGAGGAGATAGAGTTTGAAATTTCAATTTTCATGAAGTTTAATAATTGTGGGGGGGGTTCTAAGGCAAAAGTTATGGGCTCGGAAATTTTGTCATGTAATGCTTCCCTTCTTTATACATTAGAAACACAAAAACATATGAAATTCATGGTGCAGAACATTTTTATCGCGTTTCAATGTGAACTAAAGTTCGTAGACAATGCCAGCAACCCGTCCTTAACTCTGTATCAACAGTAAGAGTAACATATAAACTAAAAACAGACAGTTTAAAAAAAAAGTTAACAACAAAAAAGTTCAAAATGTGAGCAGCAACATATTAATCTTAAGCGTGTAGACGATGGTATTAATAGTATCTATAACTATAAATTACAAACTGGCAATTTACACTAGAAACTTTCGAGTCTTAGAGACAGAATTATGTGGTCTTGTTTTTAACTTTCATGAGATTTCAAGAAACTACCTCTCATATGTCTATAAGACCCCATGCGCAATTTAATTGAAAAAAAATGAAGTATTTATACCGAGTTATGGCCATATATGGGAAGAAAAACCACTTAAAAGCACGTTAAAAGAATTTCAATACATATAAAAAAGTGTTCGGGTGATATATGAATACCACCTGGTGCAGATTAGCTCTTCAACAACAGGTGAAGAATATAAAATCTATTTTATCAACTTTTTTCGGGTAGAGATATTATAAAATACGTTTGGGGGTTAAATATCTTCCGAAAAAAAATTCTTACTGGGAAAGTTCAGAAATCGCTTTTCGAAGAGTAAAGTTTTTTTGGAGAAATTTAAAATACCCATTAACCGGCACCAAAAAAATTTTGACAACCTGCCGGTTAATGGGGAAATGCGTAGACGTATTAGTTATTTACTTTTTTAACATTAGTCAATTTCACCGCTATAAGGTCAAGTGAGTTTTTTGAGCTATACTTAGGGTAACTAGAAATATACTGGTTAATGAGTACATGTGTGTGCATTTTCGTTCGAATATTTTCCAGCAAAAAATTACCCTGACATTAAAAAATTTAATGGTGTGAATTCAATAAAGAGAATCTTCACAAGAGAAATATTATATAAATGTGTTTATATGTATCCTTAGCTATCACTGGTGCGTATGGTTCGATTAATTGCGTCATTCGGTGCTCCTCCAAGGACAAATCCCATGCATTTCTCCTCGTCAATGTTGTAACATTGTATATCTCGTTTATGAGAATCGAAAACATAGAAAAATTTTAGCGTTGTGGTATATCGCTCGAAAGTTCTGCTGGTTTTTCCGGCTATTAAGTGAAATTTATCTGTTTCTCGAGCCGCCGTTAATTTTGGGTAGACCTACCAAACAAAGAACGCTGATTTCGATGCTGGTGTCAATTTTGTTATATGACCCCTCAAAAGTGTCAGATTCCCGGAATTCATCTTACGAAGAAGGTAAGCTGTTCAAAAAGTTGTGAGCTAACGGCGCATGGTATACGCCTTCTGGTTGAAAGGTCCTTCGTTAAACTAAATTATTGAGTCCATTTTTTTTGAAAAATGAGTCTAAGGTACACCAACGCCCTTAGAACACTGCATTCGAGAACTTTTTTTCTCAACAATTCTCGATGGAGAGTAAATTACCTTATTATACTACAATTTTCGTTCCCAAACTTCTGCCGTCGTTTCCCGAAGGCATGTAACATTTTGTTTACCGTCAACCAAAGGACACCCAAGTTGGTCCGAGGCTTTGTGGTAAATTTTCTCGCCATCTGGTTTTGCGCTAAAAAAGGGGACACCGACAGGTGCGGACAGTGCCAGTACTTGGTTAAAATAGGGCCAACTACTCTCAGTTGTTAGATGAATTAAAACCGACTGACCACCCGCGCTACAGCCCGAAATTGTAATCCGGTTTGGATCGCCACCAAAGTCTGCAATATGATTTTTCGTCCATTTCAATGCAAGTTGTTGATCGTGAATTCCCCAATTGCCTAACCCTTATGTAGTTTGATAAATTATCCATTAGTGGCCATGTAAGGTTTCATTTAAACTTTTGACTGATGTCTTGAGCCAAAAAAAAAATAGAAAAAAAATAATAAAACAAAAACGGTAATAAGGGCGTCAAAAACAAATCAACGGCTAGGCATAGGCTTTACTATGTGTTAAGGCTTTGAACTCCCACATGGGAGGAATCGAACTGGCGGGCAAATTTTTCTTGAAAAAATAAAAAAAACCCTGAGGTGATAAGACGGCTCTCGGGGATTCCAAAAAAGTGTATAAAAATATTTTTCGACCATTAGAAGGTTGTCAAAAAGATTTGTAAAGTCCTGAAAAAATCGTGAAAATTTTACCATTTTTTTTTTGATATTTCGTGATATTTATACCATCCCTGTCGCAAGAAAGGGTGCGCATACGCAAGTAACATTTGATTTAAACCGTCCTAGAGAATCATAGTAAGTTAGGGTTAGGGTTTAGGATGAAGTCGAAGTCCCTGTCGCGACATGTCGCAGGTAACAGTCTATTTCTTTTTAGAGGCCTTGCGACTCATTTATAATGTTATCCATTGGCGCAAAATTGACTTTAGTCCCCATAATGTACTTTCAGAGTCTGAGTACTAATTGTATGGCCATAACAGTTCTTTCGATTTTGTGAGGCCACCACAGCGTATTTTTTTCTGTCTGAACAAACTGGCCTGATGTGGAGGTTTCTGAATTATCCAAAGTCCAGAATCCGAACCCCGTAAGACGGTAATTTGGAATAACAATGATAATATTTTGCTCAGCTGCCAAATAATCTGCTTGGATGATGATATCTCTGTTACTTCCTTCCAGAAATGCTCCAGCATAAAAGTAAACTTAAATTGTAAGTAAGTTTTGGCACATTAAGACCGAAAGAACAAACCTAATACTGGCAACATAGCATCGGGTTGTGTTTTACTTGGTCGATATACGTTTAGATTTAGACAGTCTTAAATGGACTTGTAACTGACCGTTGATATTATAAAAAAGGATTATATTATTAGATGCCACTATTAAAAATGGCTAAAATGGATTCCGGGAAAATTTCGTCGAAAATAAACCTCATGATTTTATATTGCAAATAATTAAAATATAGGTAATCTAATCGTGCCGATTTGATGGTGGTACTTAAAAACTCTGATTTTTACCGTTTCATCGGAAATCGCCTTATTGGAATAAACGACGAAAATATCGTTTTTAAGCTTCAAGAGGATCTATGCGGAAAAAACTTTAATGCTAAGCAAGTGCTAGAGTTGCTAAACGCTAAGAAAAACAGTTACGCCGCGACATTAACCCGTGTTCTCCGCTCCACCACTAGTGCTTGTTCACCGCAGGGATACAAATTTGTATCCCTCGTCTTTAAGTGCTTACTGTGCGTTAACGCGACATAGTATGAAAAATGTTAAGGTTTAGTTTGAAAGGTCTCACCTTTAGCGTACTGAAAAAAAATACAGGGGTATAAATNAAGCAAGTGCTAGAGTTGCTAAACGCTAAGAAAAACAGTTACGCCGCGACATTAAGTAGCAAAATCGAAGTGTAATACTGGTGTGGCCAAGAGTCTGTCACCGAGCTGAACGGGACACGTAATTATATTATATATATATATAATTCGAAAAATTCAAGAGCTTGCCTCAGTCTTTTTATAAATTTTATTCTCACACTTTTTTACTAATTTTTTGAGCGCTACAATATGGCCAAAATAATTATTGAATAAATAGGACCTATAAGCCCAAAATAATAAAATTCGCGTAAGTGAAAGCTAAAGCTCAGAGAAAATGCTTCCTAATACGGGACCGGGCCGCATAAGATAAAACGAAGGGTTAAGAGAGCTCATTACGAGTAGAAACTGTATGATTGTCCCCATCATTACTGATCTTCCATGAACATATCCTTGTAAGCTACAAGTTGTAGCACAAACTTGTATCAACAACTAATTGGAGGCCTTTTTCTTCAAATTATATTTTGCGAGGCACTTAAAACACACTTACAACACACTCAAGACCGTTTCAGAACACTATTAATCATTACATGAATAATAATATACAA
>SCLG01000196.1:124036-151369 GCA_004367875.1 Oikopleura albicans
ATTTCTAGAATAAAAATTGGGCTAATTTTGAGCTTTTCCATACCATATACAAATATCAAAAAAATTATCTAGAAAAAAAGAATTAGTACAAGCCTTCACTCATATAATCGGGGAAATCCAAATCGGAAAGTCTTTGTTTTTCTACGCCATATAACCAAGAGTTTCCATAACATTGATCGCCATAGTTAGTGGCATTAAATATTCCTTCCCATGCCGAGGTAGCTACTAGCAATAAGGCTGATCAAACTTAATTTCGGCTCACTTAACAGCTGCGCGGCCGGATTTACTACCTACTGGCGCGCGGATTTACTATCTACTGGCGCGCGGATTTACTACCTACTGACGCGCGAATTTACTACCTACTGGCGCGCGGATTTACTACCTACTGGCGCGCGTTTAATACCTACTACGAGCCGCGCGCCCGACTGTGACCTTTTTCACATCATATGAAAATGCTACCTAAAACTTAAGCCGTGTCTAATTATTTCAAAAACTTATTAAACGGACTGGTGGGGACCGTGGGTGGCTTATATATATTTATTGAAATTATAAGACATGACCATTTTTTCGTATAAAACGGCAGAGACCAAATTGTATTATACAAAGGTTTATCCGTTTACCGGTATTAAGAGTAAAATCGAAAAAATAAGATGAAATGATGAATCATAACGGCGCAGGGGGTCAACAAGGCGCAGGGGGTACAAATGCAAATTTAATTATAGATTGAAGACGGTATTATCTAAAACTGAATATCTATAATGAAAATGAAAATCGGTAGCTAGCTACCCAAAAACCGCACCAGAGTTTAGCGGCTTTTTTTAATATATTCAATTTGTAAACATACAGTATATAGGGTTATTACGTTCAAAAACAGTTTGATCAGCTTACTGGGGGTGCAAAACGCTGCGGGTTTTCGGCGAAAGGAATTCCAACGAACTTGACCGAATCGTAAAGACTATCTCTCATTCCCACCATTTTCCCTAATTTTTTTATTGTTACAAAAAGATCGCTATTTTCTTCATTTGGTTCATCTACAGTCGAATCATGGCTATCTGGTAACCAAATGCCGGCTCCAATACCGATGCCTATTCCAATGCAGACAATTAAGGCAATACTTTGTATTGGTTTTTCGAATTCATATACAAGGGGCCTCAAAGTAAGAGCCAGTTTTTTCGATTTTAAAAAGTGCCCAAAAATTACCCTTACTCTGAGGTGACCCTTACTTAGAGAAAATTTACTGAGAAATAAGTTTTGAAAAAAAGAGGAGTGGCTCTTACTTTAAAAAGCAGCCCTTACTTTGATGGCCTTCAACTTGAGGCACACTGTACAACACCTAACGAGTTCTCTAAGAGTCTTCAAAAAGTGTTACACAGGGTGCGCCGTTATGTTTCGCGCCGTTATGTTTCACTTTTTCCCGAGCGTGCTGTTATGTTTCACTTTTTTGAGAAAATATTTTCCCCTAATACATATCTTTATATGTTAAGCCCTACGCCGTTATGTTTCACTTTTTCCCGATCGGGCCATTATGTTTCACTATTTTTCGAATATTTTTGTGAAACATAACGGCGCACCCTGTGTAATATAATTAAATTTTGTTAAGAAAATTAGGTCGTTTAGTAAGATTACAGACTGTCCTCGTCCCCGAAACGGTTGGATTTTCAGATTATTATGGTAGAATTCTATAGAAATTATACCCAAAAACCGACAAACACAACGTCTATGACAAAGTTTTCTTAACATGAGCAAATAAAAAAAAAACTAAATATGTCATGGTTATTTTACTTCGGACGAAGACTGTAAGTGATATCGAAAGTCAAGATAGCTTGTGTGAAAATAACTACACACAACCACCTGACTATTAATAGTCTCCATTGTTTAGAATAGATAAAATGCGCTTCATTCTTTCCTTTTTTCTCCACGTCTCTCGCGTTTTTCGAAAATATGTAAGAGAAATTAGGTCGGTCCCGGTTTTGAGGTGTACATCAGCTACACGGGTTGTCCTATGATTCATAGGCTATGAAGGTAGGTATCCGTTTTTTAAAACATACCCTCAGTCGGAGGAAAAATTTCACACCTATTTATATATAAAATGTCAGGAAATTTTCCCAAAAAAACTCTCGGAAAAACCGCGCTGCCACTTACTTCCTCTTTTGTCGGTACACACATTTTCCTAATGGTGAGTAATTGATCTAATAAGTTTACTGTTAGCGTAGGCATGTCTGACAGGCGTTTTTTATGAATCCTTTACTTTATTTTTTAAGGTTTTAGGGAAATGTTATGGAACCATTTTCGGGAGGAAACCTTATTTTAAACTCGCCTCCGATTGGTAGGGCTATGATGGCGTACTTCCAACTAGAAAACGCTTCTTTACGTACGCCACCTCGTTCTTAGCTCCTAGGAGCTCCTTTGTATTATATTAATTTTATCTTATGAAGTGAAGCAATATAAACTACATCTCAAACAATAATTTTGCGTACCAAAGGTTTTTATTTTATTTCTATTTTACTTTTTCGTTTGAGTCATGTTATAAAAAATGTGCGCAATTTTGTTTAGGCGAAACTCAGATTATGGTATATTAAAAAACTAGGAAGGAAAAAGCTCTATTGGTCATTTGTCGTTGTTCAAATACGTCATTTCCGTTTTCGAATTATTTTCACATTTAGTATGAGGCTCATACTATGATCATGTAGTGTGAAACTTAATAAGGGTTATCTGCTACCGTATAACTCAGGTTATCGACAAATTACCCTTATAAAATTGTTCACTATAGGCTCATAGTATGAGTCTCATACTAAATGTGAAAATAATTTGAAAACGGGAATGAGGCCTCATTGAGGCCTCATGAGGCATTTCAGCAAATTGCTATGATAAAATGCTTATGATAAAATGAAGCTGTTTTTTCATTTTCCCTCTAAACAATCCGATTATAAAACGTAACAAATTGCGAATATATTTTAGAATTTCCTCTAATTTACACCAGCGCAGTTATTGGGCGTCCAGTTATCGGGCGGGTTTGTGCTGCTATCGTGTACCCTTTGTTGTTATCGGGCGTTTTTTCATATTTTTGAATATATACATATATATACATATGTATGACCAAATTTCCCGCTCGTGCTGTTATCGGGCACCCTTGTCTGTTATCGGGCGGTTTTTTGCATATTTTTACCTTATTCCGCGTCCGCCCTGAGCAGTTATCGGGCGCCCGATTAAGGGGTTTTTGTCGCGAAACCCGCCTGATATCTATTAGATAAAGCGCACCCGGTGTATAAGATTGCCTCAAGTAATATTATTTCTTCATTAATCTTAAAGAACGAAATAACACTTTCTTTTTTTGAAAGTGGGATTTTTTTTAATTAAAAAAATCCGATTTTCATAGAGTCCAGGTATTAAAAATTTAATTCGAAACTTCCATTATACGAATGGTCTGATTATGTGCCGGTGTTGCACACCTACCATGCGTGATACTCTGACTTTCTTTGTCAGTAAAAAACTCTCGAGAATACATATCGTGTCATGTACTTATACATATTTGCCATACGTATTCATTGCCTCTATACGAATAACCAATTCCTACAGAAAATAATGTTTCGCCTTTCCATCTTTTTCACAAATGCGAGAACTTTCTTTCTGACAAGCTTATTATCATATTTATTTTAACATAATACATAACAAACAGAATTAACAAATTGCGATAGCGCACATTTGCTGTAATTTGCACGATAATTACAGCTAGATAAACGTTTGGGTAACGTACTTGTTAGTGGCCATTTTTGATCATTTTTGAAACCTGATTTGCACAGAATACTCAATGTTTAGTATATTGTATTTTGAACACTATCTGCTTTAAGGACGGGTCTATAGCGTCCTTAAATACAGTACAGGTTCGACTCCCCTATACCGTATAGGCTATACGGTAGATGACTTCCCTTGACGTCCCTTAAATGAAGCACAGTGCTCCTGGAGAACCATAACAGATTCCGGCTTCCAGAGGACCAATTTTGACGATTAAAAAAAAGAAAAATTGTCGTGTCGAACTTACCCGGATTATTTTTTTTAATCGTCAAAATTGGTCCTCTGGAAGCCGGAATCTGTTATGGTTCTCCAGGAGCACTGTGTGAAGCGATTCCCTTAAGTGACGCGTTTTTTAATCTGAATTAGTACCAATTGAATATAGCTTTTTTGTAGTTGTACAATTTTATTTCTTCGAAGTTGCCCCCTATATTACTATATTATTATAATTCGAGGGAAATTAAGTGTTTCACATTATACACATCTGTCAATTTTGATGAATATACGCCTTTCTGAGTCTTTTTTTTTTGCCATATCTACTACTATGTAATTAAAATGTGATGTATACGGTAAATGATGTTCCTCTATTAAAGCTCGAGCAATATTTTAGTCGATCTGAGTCTATTTTTCCCATACGTCATATTCATCCAACTAATTAAACATATACGGTAGATACGGGACTCAGTAAAATGTTTCTTGTTTTTTTTTTGCTCAAGTTGCTGTTTACTTCAAGTACTTTAGCTTTAACTGTATTTGTATTTGTAGTATTGAAAAAATAAGACAATAAGTTATAACCGGAAAAAAGTGTTTTGGCCATTCGACGTAAAACTAAAAATTTGCCAAAAAAATTTTAAAAAATATTAGTGATTGTAGTGGGCTAATCAGGTTTTGGCTCAAGTTCACCCTGTTATGTGATTAATTCGATTGAAGGCCTCCAAATGGGACTTTTTTCCTTAAGGATATTCGTATTGACTGATTAGCATGTTTTGACTATGCTGTTGTTTTATACAAGCAAAATGTAATTTAGAAAGTAACTTAGATAACTTCACACCAGATAAACTTGGAAATACGAGCTAATGAACGTCGTTCTTATGAAAAAACACACTAGAAATTTTCGGATAACTTCAAGATTTCCGCTTTGGACCGCAATATAGGGTTGTCCGTACCCAATTGTCCGCGCAAAAAAAAGAGAAATTGGTACTTGGCGTTTCGCGTTGCTAGGTTATGTGGCTAATCATAATTGACATCGCGAGACAATTATACTGTTTCGTGGACAATATTTCTATTTTTCTGCTTTTTTTTCTGTTTCATGGACAATTCAGTAGAATGCAAATTTGCTTATATGTATAAACAATTGGTTTATCCTCCACGAGGGAATCAGTTTCATGAGAACTTTTGAAAGACAACTACCATTTATTAACAGCAGAAAACGACCCATTATGGTCTGACAATGTTTGAACTCGAGTTGAAAATGATACATTGATATCGAGATATATGTAGGAATATTTGACAGCTTATTTTGAGTATCAATTCAGTGTTTCGGAAGAATTGTCAACCACCAATGGGCTTTCTGTCTGGGGCGTGTCAGAAGTCCCGGTCAAGTCTTTCAAATACTCTTGTAGAAACATAATATTTTTCTGATCCCAACGTTCGCGTTTTTCAAGAATCCGTTCCTGATAAACATTCGCACCTGAACAAAATAAACATTTTTAGTTATTCATAAGATCGTTAACAGTCATGCGCATCGAGTTTACTATAACATTCATACGCATCTGGGGTAGCTAGCTACCCAATTGGCTCTAGCGCGCCAAACAATGAACGGATTTTTTTGATTATTATTTTATTTTGAAGCACTATTCTTCTTCTCTTACTTGGGTGAAATTCAACCTTAACCCTCGTCCTCAAGGGATCCAATCGTAAAAAAAACAATTTCCTAAAAAAAATATATTCTCCCATAAAAAAACGTAAAAATGTTTTTTCTATTTCAAATCCGTTTTTTATTATCACAAGCCGTTCTTTTTTTATTTGGAAATATAGTGAAAATGAGTAGCTAGCTACCCAATATGCGCATGACTGTTAAAGACGGGTCCTGCATATTGTGTAAAAATGAACCCACAAATCAGCAACAATTATTTGTTCCTATATTTTTACTCCAGCTTAACCCCCAAGCACGAACCCCGGACGTTTGCGCGGCCCCTGGTGAAACAAAAAATAGTAATAAGTCCTTGATTAAACCTCAAAATATCAAAAAAGTTATTTGAAATTAATAGTTTTCACGTGCATTTTTGTCATCTTTTTCAAAAACTGTAAAATAGTCAACGGCGTATTAGGCGGCAAAAATGAACCCCGTACGTCGCCCGGGTAACCGTTTTGAACCTTGTGTTTTTGTGGTCAAATCGGCCAAAAAGTGTCCAAGGGTGGTCGGGGAGTTTTCAAAAGTATGCCGATCAGATTCAAGACCATCGATTTGCTTTAAGCATATAATATATAATGTCAATTCTCAATTTGAGATCGCACGAAGGATCAGAGACGAGTAAATGAGGGTCCTCAGGGACGTGCTTCATAATCGTGCTTGGGGGTTAAGCTAACATTATCAAGCACGGACAAGTTCATTTGGTCTTTGGATGGTAGAAATTTCGACGTTTCAAAATTTCGTATAGAAGGGATTTCATCGATACTACTATCGACTATAGTTAGTCGCATATTAGTCTAACAGCCTATACGTTATACATATGGTACGTCTCGGCCAATTGTGGCATCAAAACCGTAAAAGCTGAGACAATTTGAAAGCAAGTGAGGCGTAATTTTCAATCTTTTGTTATTTTAAAATACTTACTCCAACTGCTTCCCAGCGCCCGAAGAAAAACTTTGGATTTGGCGCTCAATTCTTGCTCGATCAAACTGAGGAGGTCAAATTTGTTTGTTTGGAACTAAAATAATTATAAACTATCATTGTTGTATCATGGAAAAATCCATTTCTATGATAGGTACTTGAAATTCAATATTATATTCGTACCGGTGTGGGTCGTCAGTTTGCTCGGTGACACTTTTTCCACACACCAGTACAATAAAGATAGAGCTCAGGTAAAGAAAAGTTTTATTTTTATTTGAGGCCGGACTTTCACAATTGCTTTTGAAAACTCTAAATTGTTTTTTTTATTTCTAGCCAAATGAGGCTCTTAACTCCCAAGGGTCACATGTGGACTAACCTGTTCGCAATTGCCCCAATTACGCTCCAGAAAACTAATCATCTCATGAGCTGTATAAACAGCAATGTTGCGCTGTCGTAATTTTTTTCGAACTCTCAAAATATACTCCATTTCGGATGGTGGCGCTGCAAAATAAATTGCGGAAATATTGCCTGGTCGTGCTGAGTTTACATACTCCGCCAAAATTTCACCTACGGTTTCGGGAATTTGTGCAAATCGTATGGCTAGCTCGCATTGCTGACGCTTCGAGTCTTTGCCTTTAAAAATTTCTTTTAACTCTCAGAGGGAGGAGTGAATTGATAACTCGTAGGGGGTTACCCCAAAAACAGCAGTAAAGTTCTACAAATTGTATTCTTCTAGACATTTTAAGAAAGACATTTAAGAATAAACCTTTTTTGATCAGTCGCATCTCCTCGCAGTGGTTAAACCAGTCATCTTTTGAGTATCGCCAATGAATCGCCACATAATTTTCCCCAATTCCGGTTTTTGTGATGAATTTTTCCGCAGCATGCCTGACAAATGCGGGGCGTCGCGTCGCTTGATAAAGCTCTTCTAATAATTTAAACGTCTTCGAAGTTCGATTCGTTCGCTTTAGTGCATGCTAATGATGAACTTCATATTTAGAACACTTCTAAGAAATGTACAAATTTGCACTAAACTTCCAAATTGACCAAAAATGGTAGTAAAAAGAACATTCAGGGGGCCTCAAAGTAAGGGCCACCTTTTTCGTTTGTCAAAAGTGCCAAAAATGGCCCTTACTTTAAGAAGGCCTTTACTTTGAGAAAGCCTTTGAGAAAGCTTGCTTTTGAAATAATTTTTGAAAAAAAGTAATGCCAAAAGATGGCCCTTACCTTGAGGGTGGCCCTTACTTTAGGGGCCGTACTTTGAGGCCCCCTGTAACCCGAAATCCCGGAAACACGCGTCAAATCAAATTTCATTAGAAAATATATAAAACGGAACCTTAGTAAATTATACATTTTTTCTAAAAAGTTTTAGCTCAATAAATGCCTTTTGTGCAAAGTTGCACTTTTTTCTCTTCACGGATTATATGCCACCTGGGACCTTTAGGGCTTAAAAATCGACCTTATCATCGTTGATCGGTTTCTAAATACCGACGGTAATTTTCTTGTGGTTCAGTTTGAAGATCATTTCCTTGTCGTTCAAGTGCGAAAAGTCAATGTTCAGATATGGAAAGAGCCAAATCGCACAAGCACTTGTTGTATTGAAGTCTTGAGCCAAAAGAGTTTCGTCTTTCACCAAATCGTATCGAAGTGATTGTTGTTTAAATGGGTCTTTAATTGGATATGATGGAATAGAAAGTTCACACGCTAGAAAACAACTGTTATCGCTTAACTCACGGAAGTCACTGTGTGACGACCGTCACACCACGGCCTATATTTTCATATCTCATCAAAACGGCCCCAAATCACAAATCGCTGATAGAGTGGTCGAACCTAGAATTCGATGGAGAAAATTTTCGAACAAAAATCAGAAATTTTTTTCAAAAATCTTCCTGAGATGACTTTGGAGACATCTGACAATTTTTTTATTCGTCTAGATAAATTCGTCATGCTAAAGTAACCAGTTAAACAACTTCGCAAGAAATTTAATCCTTTAAAATTGACCATAACAGGCGTGTGTGATGATCATCAGTGATTCATCACATAGTATCCCTTACGGGTTATACGAACATTTGTGGCCCACTGGAGTTAACAATAACAACTATGAGCTATAATGAGGGTTAGCATTTGGGTGTCTCCCCTGACATGTGTGAGTTTTTCCTGCTTGGTCCGTTAATTTACTTTTGACCTTGTTTCCACAAACGTCGACATATTACTTTATTATCTTACATCAATCATTTAAAGTAGCTTTTTCATTGCATTTTTCTATAAATAGGATGCACCGTTAACCGGCCACTTAAATTTTTCAAACAATATTATCTTTCGAAAAAAAATGGTCCAAAAGTGGCCCGTTAACGAGTTTACGCCGGTTAAGGCGCATCCCGTGTATTCAACTGATTTAATTGAACTTTATATTAAATTTACGTGTAGATTCAATATGAACTGTGGTTTTTTACCGTACAACAATATCAATGCTGTGTATTCCTCCATTATTGACAGCGACCAAGTCCAAGGCCTTGAGATTACATATATATTCAACATATATATCGCAGTGATTTTCAAACGCGAAAAAAATAAATAATGTTACCACTTTCTGGTAACGTGGCTTGACAGCGCGTCTGAGGCCTATGTGGCCTATCATTGATCTATTTTGAGCGCGCTCGACCAATGACCGAAAGTTTATTTCCTTCTTTTAAAATATTTAAGTATTACAGTCCTCCCCCTCTTAAGTGCCGCACCTAAAGAGAAATTTGCATTTGCGCTAAATAATTTTTTTCGCGTTTTAAAATCAGGACGATATATATTCAATATATTAATGTGTACGTGAAAAACCATGGAGCGATTTAAATTCCACAGTCTTTGCTATTTTTACACAAATAAAAAAATTGTTTCAATTAGTACTGGTCCATAATTAGTAGCCTTTCTGGGTCCTTTTGTCATGTGGATGCCACCAGACCGTATAATTATACATATATTTCATCCTAATATCATCCATATATTTTGTTTTCAGGTAAGTATCGGCAATTTAGTATCCTGGTAGTTTTCCTGACCCATACAGTATGCACCATAGTCTATAACATATTCAATATCCGATGTCGAAAGGTGATTGCCAATCACTGATTGGCAAATTGATAACACGGTCTATTTTCTTTAAAAAAAGACAAAAACAGCGAATAAAATAGAAAACAACTGAGAAACGTGCCAAAAAGCGCAGTCGGGCGCGCGGCTGTTAACTTCCATTCGGTTTTATATGTCGTTTTACTTTGCACCTCTTGTAACAAACTTACATTTGCCGTGATGAATATAACTAGAGTCCAGCGCCTTTAACGATCCAAATCCGATATAGTCGTGAATCGCATTTAATCTTCCGAATTTGCAAAATTGCCGCCCAGACAGAAATGCTGCGTTCATTGTGCCCAATTAGTTTGTTCAAAATTTTAATAGTTTACATAATGGAATACAAATAATGTAATACAATTTGTATTAATCATTAAAAATTTTTGATAAAGAGCATCAGGTGCGCCGTTATGTTTCACCCCGTTATGTTATCATTTTTCCCGTTCGTCCCGTTATGTTACAATTTCTTAGCAAACTATTTTCTGGCGTTTTTGCCTACGCACTACGCCGTTATGTTACAATTTACCCTTATATCACAATTTGTACAAAAAAAGCGTATTTCGCAATATTTTCGAGTCAAGTATTTACATTGTTACTATAATTCAATTGTTACTATGATTCACTATTATCCGTTATGTTACAATTTATACAAAAAACACGTATTGCGCAATATTTTTTGGCGTTTTCCAGCAAAATCGCCTATGCACTGCGCCGTTATGTTACATTTTTTTTTATTTGGTTTTGTAACATAACGGCGCACCAGGTGTTTAATAAANAGAGAGAGAGAGAGAGAGAGAGAGAGAGAGAGAGAACGTTATTACATTGTAGAGAACGAAAATGAATTTAAATCAAACGAAAACAACAACAAGGTTTGTCTGTATCGTTTAAATTGTAAATATTTGTGAATATATATATTGTTTGTGTTATTTTACATTTCGCGTCTTCCAGCAAATTTGAAATGGTGTGAACTTTTTTGATTCGCTCATTGTGAGGCGACAAAATATGCGTGAGCCAATGAAATGGCGTGCTTTTTAGGTCAAAAAAATCGATAATCAGCAGTCAGCCACGAGTTTTGCACTGTACTTCAATTGTTACTATGATTCACTATTATCCGTTATGTTACAATTTATACAAAAAACACGTATTGCGCAATATTTTTTGGCGTTTTCCAGCAAAATCGCCTATGCACTGCGCCGTTATGTTACATTTTTTTTTATTTGGTTTTGTAACATAACGGCGCACCAGGTGTTTAATAAAGTAAACGAGCGGTCGCACTAGTAAAACTTTCAAAAGCTTAAAAAACAATTTTGACACAATACAGATCTGTGCATAGGGATCCCAGATAACACATCTGTAATAAGGAGACAACAATGTCGAGAAATTAATGAGAAATTGGAACAATACCTTACAAATCTCATTTGCATCTGAACCATTGGAAACCGACAGTAGAGTTCGAAGATCCCGGGGGTCTATTCTGACAGCTGGAGATACAGGCGTATCATGACTTAGAGGGAAAATCTAATTTACCGTTTATTTTTCGCCTAAACATTTTACAAAATGTAACGTATTCGACTGTATGACAAAAATGCCTCAGTTTCGCGTTTAAGGACGTCGACGGGTTAAATTATGCGTTAGGCAAGTCGACTGACCTCACCGTTAGTCGTATTTTCTGATATCAAACAACTGATTACTAATACTTTTTTTAAGAAAAAAAAAACTGCCAAATATCAGTGAATAGAACGCCTGTACAATTTAACCATAAAACCGGGTAACGAACGGAGAATTGTTGTTGCGCTTTCCCAAGAATTTTAATAAAAAAGTGGGCATTTTAAGTTTCCATTTCTTTCGATGGTCGGGTCATTTCGTGTGTGTTTGAAAAATGGCGGCAAAATCAGTGTCCGGTTTGTGATTATTGATAACAGAATGGCTTCACGGAATCCACGCAACTGATTGTTTGGGCCATACGTCATAGCTGGAACCAGAAAATGTGTTGATCTTAAAATATAAAAGTTAAACAGTTTGTTTTATTAAAAAATCGAAATTTTAAGACATGTTTCGAACTTTATTTTGTTCACCATCAGTTTTGTCATTGACTTGCGAAAAAAAAAGTAAGGCAGAAAAAGTTTTTGAGTAATTTGTTTTTAGTTGTGGGAAAAGAAAATAACTATTTACATTTTTTTTTGAAGGAAAGTGTAACGTAATGGGGTGGGGGACTGTAGTTATACTTGACACAAATGAATGTTAACCTTGGTATTCAATTTTTGTTGTTTGTTGAGTGCAGCTTGTTACCCTTTCACAAATATAAATAATATTCAAAAAAATTTTAACCAGCAAATCAAACCATGTTATGCGCAAAGCATTTTTCGTGTAATAACTTGCATAAGCCATTTTCAAATAGTTTGGCGTAGCTTCGCTTACATAAACCATATAACTTGTTACGTTTACCCAAGCTTAGCTCACATAAGCCAAAAAATTGTTTTGCTTAGCATAGCTTGGTTAACTTAAACCATAGAACTTGTTTGGTTTAGCTCACATAAGTAAAAAACGTATTTTGCTCAGCTTAGATAAGCTCACATGAGCCAAAAAACGTGTTTGGCTAAGCTTGGCTTAGCTTACCTTAACCAGAGCTAATTTGATTTGGCTTACCTTAGCTTACATAAACTTAAATCAAATCTTGCTCACCTTAGCTTACCTAAGCTGGAGTAAAATATTGCTTAAAAAATATATTAGTTCGCAAAATTGTTATTGTACCTACAACTTGTAGGTTAAAATGATGAAGTCGTTAATATAAAGTCCCTGCAGCTTAGCTCGTTTGAGCCAAAATATACGTAAGGTAAACCAAGGTAAGCCATGAGTTGTGTGAGCCATGAGTTACGTCGGTCGTCGGTAGCGGTCGCCGCATTTTCGGAACACTGCATAATACCAAGTCTGACGTCGACCAAAAATACATGTGTACAATTACGTGGGTACCGTTGATACATATAATTTATATATAACATATTTACATAGTGTAACAAGACATGGTTTAACTACTGGTTTTAACATTGTAAATTGTAAGTCACAAGTTGTGACGTGTAACTTTGTATAGCTTGTACGTGTAAAATTTATNCAAATCAATTTCTGAATAGTCAGATCGACGTAGTTTGACGAGCTTCACAAGTTGACTTTATAAGTTTTTTTGAATTATTGTGAAATTTTTCAAGGTGCGTGTTTATATACACACATTTTTCCTTACGGGTTCCGAAAAACTCATTTCCCCTGTGAGTTAAGCGATTCAGAATATGTCAAAAAAAAATAAAAAATCTAAATTATTCTCGGGTCCGCATAAAGGGAGCGTCTCTTTTGGTACGCGCGATCTTTCAGTACTAAAACTTGTTTTGCAGCTTAAACTTCTTAGAGTACCATTGGTGGTTTTTATTTAAGGTTGCACCGATTTGTCTTTTACTTTTTCCAGCCTTAAACTATTGACTTAAAAAATTATTTGAAAATCAAAATGTAGTTAAACATCTCTTCTAGTTCACTACGTCGAGATATTTTCAATTTTTAACTCCTTGAACGCGTGCGATGTTTTACCGCGCAGCCCTTCGCTTTTCAGTGTATACTTCACCATGTAAAATGTGAAGCACCAATTTGTATCTCCGTAATGTATTTTCGCGCGTCGCTTAATACTGTAAAATACATTATAAAAATCTAAGAGGTTTTGGGTAGAAAATCGTATGCGCTCCAGGAGTTAAGATTTGAAAATATCTCAACATAGTGAACTAGAAGACATTTTAATTTAACTTTTAGCTGCTATGAAAAAAAATTAAGTTAAAGTTTGGCGGTCGAAAACGTAAAAGAGAAATCGGTGCAACCTTAAATAAAAACCACCATTGCTTCTTTGGTATTAGGTCAGAACCAATGGCAGTTTTACTACCCAAAGAAGTTTTAGTACCAAAAAAAGTTGTGGTACCAACAGAAGTTTTTGTACCAATAGCGAAATAGCGTTTTTCTTGACATGTCTTTTATGTAAACCAAAGGTATGTACCCTCTTTAACATATAACAAGATGTACCCCCGCTTAACGACAGAAACTTCTGCAGTCGTTTATTGAAGGAAATTAGCAAAAAATGAACATCGCACTGATTAAAATGAAAAAAAATTTGACACTGACTTGAGTGCCGCTGTTATTAGAAAATCAAAAGCGTCACTCAAGGCATTACGGACTGTAATACGGCAAAAATATGAAAATACTAAACATCACTAACTAGAAATATTTATTTAAAAGTTAACTCCCAGGTGGAAGTGTATATATATATATATGTACACGACTTGTTTTCCGACGATGTAAGGCATAAGGAGGCCCCGTAGGGCAGAATGGATATTGTGAACCCCCCCCCTAAGCNAAATATTGACTTAAAAAATTATTTTGAAAATCAAAATGTAGTTAAACATCTCTTCTAGTTCACTACGTCGAGATATTTTCAATTTTTAACTCCTTGAACGCGTGCGATGTTTTACCGCGCAGCCCTTCGCTTTTCAGTGTATACTTCACCATGTAAAATGTGAAGCACCAATTTGTATCTCCGTAATGTATTTTCGCGCGTCGCTTGATACTGTAAAATACATTATAAAAATCTAAGAGGTTTAGGGTAGAAAATTGTATGCGCTCCAGGAGTTAAGATTTGAAAATATCTCAACGTAGTGAACTAGAAGACATTTTAATTTAACTTTTAGCTGCTATGAAAAAAAAATTTAGTTAAAATTTTAGTTAAAAATTTAGTTAAAGTTTAGCGGTCGAAAACGTAAAAGAGACATCGGTGCAACCTTAAATGAAAACCACCATTGCTTCTTTGGTATAAGGTCTGAACCAATGGAAGTTTTACTACCCAAAGAAGTTCTAGTACCAATAGCGAAATAGCGTTTTTCTTGACATGTCTTTTATGTAAACCAAAGGTATGTACCCCCTTTGACATATAACAAGATGTACCCCCGCTTAACGACAGAAACTTCTGCAGTCGTTTATTGAAGAAAATTAGCAAAAAATAAACATCGCAATGATTAAAATGAAAAAAAAAATGTGACACTGCCTCGAGTGCCGGAGCAATGCCTTGAGTGCCGCTGTTATTAGAAAATCAAAAGCGTCACTCAAGGCATTAAGGACTGTAATACGGAAAAAATATGAAAATACTAAACATCACTAACTAGAAATATTTATTTAAAAGTTAACTCCCAGGTGGAAGTGTATATATATATATATGTACACGACTTGTTTTCCGACGATGTAAGGCATAAGGAGGCCCCGTAGGGCAGAATGGATATTGTGAACCCCCCCTTAAGCTTTTCGAGAAAAATATATTGGCGGTATTGCCGATAATTTTTGCCAGTAGAAGAAAAACCGGTTAAAATTGCCCTAGTGACCTTGATTTTGTCAAGTTTTTTTTGCTCCAAAGTCGTGTAGAGCGTATGGGAAGATAAAAAAAACGCCTTTTCAGTCTCTTAGATATCCTTAGCATATTATTTTGACAGTTTTTGTGATTCCTTTGTCGAGAATGTAGTTCTGCTTCTTCATACTAGACATCTCGAAATTCTCGTTTGTAATCTAGCACGAATATCATTTTTTTCAATGTTTAATTAAGTCAAAAACGTGCTCAGATAGACTCTTCGATAGATTATGGAATTTAAACCTGAAAGGTTAACTATGGTACCAAATCAATCGCAAATGATCTTTTGGGTTTTTTGTACAAATTTTCAGGCTATTCAAAGTATAATACTAATTTAGTTACAAAGGTATACCAATGTATGTATACAACCACACAGTTAACTCCCAAGAGGAAAGGATGAAATGTTAACCCGTAGGGGGAAATGTGTGGTTATATACATACTTTGGTATAAGATGATTCGGCGTAACATGCTTTTCTTTACGTCACCAACATGACTTGTGTTCAAATTAACTTTTCGATATGCACCGTTTCACCTCGTGTGAGTAGACAGTAGTTAAAATTGGCTTTCTATGTAACATTTTTCTTATATATACCGGAAAATTAACGTTAATTTTGCTATTTTATCTGGATGATATGCACCCTTTCACCACGTGTAAATATATAACTTAACATGCGGTAGTAAGGTTAAACATAGACCGGTGTTTGGGGGCTGGATTACATACACAATATGTATCTAGGTATATCTACCTAGGTATAATTTCAACCTATTTCAAAGGTATGTGTACATCCAAAAAGTATGTGTATATCCAAAAGGTATGTGTATATCCAAAAGGACAATATTCCGTGTGTATGTGTAAAATATGTACAACAAATTATTTTGATATGTTTCAGACGTTTCTAAAACTAGCCAGTTTTAATAACTTTTGAAAAAGTACTACCGGTACTGTCTTAGGGACCGGTCAGTCGCTTTGTTTACAAAAAGTACGTTCGGGAAAAACGCTATAAAATTTGTTCTACAACTGCAATTGATTTTTTTTTATTGAAGAACAAGGCTTCTACTTTCAGATGATGTTATTTGGATTGTCATCATTACTAGTATTGACCGCCTACGGCGCGCTTGAACTTCAGTTAAACTCGAACTTGAGCTGTCCATCACTTGAACAGTGTTGATGGTATTGATTCCATTTTTGTGACCAAATCTTTATATAGAAGAGGCGCACATTTTTATGTGGGTTTTTTTTCGTCCGGGGTCTAGAACAAAAAATATCTCGAAAAAACTCTTAACGTCGGAAAATTTTTTAACTTTGTGACCTTGAAAATTAATGAACAAGAAATGATATCAAAAAACGCCCAAATGCGATTGACGGCAAGAAGTGTCTGCGTAATATGCCGAAAAAACTAAACCAATACCATGAACAGTACTAGACTGATGGACGAGGTTTGAAAAAAAAGTCACTATAAATTTTACATATTTGTGTGAAAAGTGTGTGATGCGTTGTGATTCTGATTGAATTTTGCCGCCAATTTATGTTTTACTATTTCTCGGAACCTTGTAGACTACCATCGTGTACAAACTACGCATTAAAAAATAAGCAAATAATATTTATTTTTGAAAAGTTGTATGAACATTTTTATAAATTCAAGTTTTTATCGAAATTTTCAAGCACCAAAATTTCTAGAATTTGATGGCCAAATGAACTTGGTCATGCTTGATATCATTAGCTAACACCTTAAATTATAATAAAAACATCGAATATTAGACAAAAATGGACATCACTGATGTTTGGATTCAGTTTGTACACAACATGACTGACCGGTCCTTAAGGCCACAAAACGTTTTTTCGTCGGATATTCAAAAAATTCTAGAATTCACTATAGACATTTCCACATTTTTTAGCCGATTTCTACGTAATAGGCTCTTTTGTGGCCTTTTACATGTTTTTTTAAAGACAGTACCTTACAACTTCCGGATTTAATTTCTTTTAATAGACGAATTAATAAAACATGTCACCAAATTATTATATTTTTCGTATTATACTATGCGTGTGCAGTTTCGCAGTTTAGGTTGTTATTTGTACACATCGGTATTGATACGTCCTTAACCCCCAAGAACGACCCCCGGACGTTTGTCCGGCCCCGGGTGAAAAAACGGAATTTTCGAGTTGATCGGCTTTGTTAAATAACTTGTTAAATAATATTGAAAACCAACATAGAATAATCGATTAAAAACTCGGAGAGCCAATAAAAAAACAATTTTTACATACATAATAAAAAGTAATTAGTCATTGATTGAACCTAGGAAACATCAAAAAAGAGGTTATTTGCAATTAATAGTTTTCACGCGCATTTTTTTTTTCAAAACTGAAAAGAAATCAACGGTGCACTAGCTTGCAAAAAATGAACCGCGTACATGGCCCGGTTAACCGTTTGTGATTTTGTGGTTTTGTGTTGAAATCGACCAAAAAGTGTCCAAGGGTGGTCGGGAAGCTTTCGAGAGTATGCTCAATCGATTCAGGGCCATCGATTAGCTTGTAAGAAATCTATTTATGAGATTTTATGTACGATTAGATAGGAGAAGAAGAAAAGCCGGACAAACGTCCGGCCCCGTGCTCAGGGATGTGCTCAATAATCGTGCTTTGGGGTTAAGCCTTTTTTACGTGTAAACCAGGAATGGAAAAAGATGCACCTACATGTGTAGTCTGTCCACGGTGCGAGGTCTGGAGTCGCTGACTTTTTCCTACGGCCTCCAAAATTGATGAAACTTAGGGATCTGATGTAATTTCGGATGAAGAATCCGATGTAGGTTCATTTTGAAAAAAAAAACACGAGAGTAAAAAAAAGTACCTCCTACAAAATTGATTCTTCATATATCCTTTTTTCGCCCACGATTTTAAAAATAATTACTGAACAAGTTTAGCGACAATCATGTCATACCGTTGCAAGATGAAAAAGCAAGTAGTACTGTATTTCAATGATTTTATTACATTACCTTAGTTTATATTTTGTCGAAACTTCCCAAGACCAATCTACTTTGAAGTCAGGACACGGCGCCATCAAAGAATAATGAAATGAAAAGAATGTATACCGCTGATTTATACTTTTAATAATAAACTTACAGTCCTTGCCGTTCAAAAGGTAACCTTTAAGGGGCCCTAGGCTTCACTCCTTAGTATATGTTTCTTTGAAGTAGTTAAGGATGGGTTACATGTGTTGTTATAACATGTTAATGAAAAAAAAGTCAAGTTTTATACTAAAATTTTTTTTTTAAATTTTATGTTCTTGGTCAGTTCACAAATGGAACTATTTTTGGCGCTTTAGTTCCGAAAATGGGCGTTGAAATTTACCAAAACCAAATATGCCAATTATATTTTTTTAATTTCGGGGATCAGTTTTATAATTTCAATTCTTGCGAATTTAATTTTCATGCTATGTTACATAGCCTATGTATAATCTTTGTTCTTGTCTCGATGTTTTTTCAGAATTGTTTTTTTTTTCAAAATTTGAAACAATGATTTATTGTGACCAGAAATAAATATCTGAAAAAATGGAGGGCGTGATAGGTATTGAAATTTCAATTTGCCAAGTTCAAGTTGGTCTAGAGGTGGGCAGGGACGGTGACGACAATCGTTGGCCAAACAAAAGCTGTAGTTTATTTTCGATTTTTCTCAAATAAAGTACAGAAAATAAGAATTTGACAACAAGAATCAAATACATGGTACAGCATATTTAAACGAATAGTTTTACATTTCCGGTCAGCCAAATTTGCACACAATGCACATGACTCATCCTTAAAATATCCCAAAACTAATATTTTTGGAGCAAGCAATGACAAGGTGCAATTAAAATCTCAAAAGTATCAAGATAATAGATAAACTTAAGGTATCAGTGGATTCATTGAAATTTCATTATTCCCTAGCATTGTGTGATTTATTCCCCGATGTGTTATTTTCTTTTTGCGACTGATTATATTCCCATTCTTTGAAAACGTCTCGACTGCCTTTTCTTTCCGCTCGTTTCTGTAACTTTTCTTCCACCTTTTTCTTTTTTGTCGTTTTCCAGTATTTGTCATGCTGATTGTCTAACTTTTTGCGCTCAGCGATCATCGCTAGGACCGTCTTCTATTAGGTTTTCGAAAAATTAATTTTGTTGTTGGAGTTCTATGATTTTTCTAACTTTTAGAAGTTTTGTTAACTTAAGTAGACAATGCGTCAAAACTGGTAAAGAGGGCGCGGACCGACTTTTTTCTACCATTCCACGAATGTGTTACCTTCCGGGCATTTTGTTAACTTTCTGGGCGTTAAATCTCAACTTGGGTAGTTACCCTTTAAGGGTTAGTTACCCGAAAAGGGAGTTACATTCCGTAGACAGGCGCGCTATCTACGTCAGTGATTCTAAAAATGCTTTACAGCAAAATACGGATCGGTCATCCGGTAAAGATCGTCGTCATTGATGAAAATTTAATATTGAACGATAACTTATCGGCGAAAAGATCTGTGGCGAAAATTAGAAAAATTATCCGTTCGAACAGACATTCGGAAGTGATGCGTTCCTTTTAGGTTCCAATGAAGATAATAATCGTACTTTTGGTATATTGCCAAAAGTCTAGAAAAAAAAATTACAAGAAAGTATATATATTGAGGTGTATCAAAATCGCAATTTGTGGCTCACAATCAGAGATGTAAAAGTTCTGTTTTTTTGCAGAACTTGAAAATTTCAGAACAGAACACCAATAGAACAAAAGAACGTTCTAACACCGTTCTGGGCCATTCTCAAAAATAGAACGTTTTTTTCGTGCAAAAAATCCTATCACATGAACTGAACGTTCTATTGTCATCACACGAAATTGGAGAACCATCACAAAATAGAACGAGCGTTCTGTTCTGTTCCGTTCTGTTCTGAAATTTAGAACAGAACTTTTACATCTCTGCTCACAATTATCGTCCTGATTTTAAAACGCGAAAAATTGTTTTTAGCGGAAATGCATATTTCTCCTTAAGTGCGGTACTTGAGAGGGCGAGACTGTAATACAAAAAATATTTTGAAAGAAGGAAATCGCCCTTCGGTGATTGGCCAAGCGCGCTCAAAAAAGACCAAAGACAGGCCCCATAGGCCTCAGACGCGCTGTCAAGCAACGTTACCAAAAAGTGGTAAAATAATTTATTTTTGTCGCGTTTGAAAATCACTACGATACTTCTAAGGAAGTTTGTGTAACACCCTATAAGTTATAGGCTATAACGCGTTATCAAAACACCAGTTATCTTTGTCAATTTAGATTGCCTTATCAAGATGTAAAACACTTTTAAGATCGAATTGTATCGCGATATGGAATTGTGTTTACGAAATACCGCAGTGCCTTGACTAGCAGAGCGTTTGGAAGTGCAAAATATTTTTCTTAACGGTTGTCGTGTCTGTGATGTAATGCATGGGTACGTCTTTATTGAGAGTTAAGACGGTAAACAAAGAAAACCTATTCTTTTCTTCTTCTTGCGTTGCGACCTTGATTGGTCGAACTTGAATTTCGAACGTATTCATATGTAATTCCGATATATTCATTTGAATCAAAATACACAAAATAGCACCCAAAATCACAATTAACCCCAAGCGAGTGGTACCAGCTACTTCCTAATAAATTTTATATAAGGTGTGCTTTGAACTTGACAATCAACGACAGAGCCATCGCAGTTGATCGTATTTGACGCGAATTTCTACCAAAAAGAACAAGACACGTCTTATTGTTTTTCATCCCGAAAAATATGTTTTTAGAAAATTAAACTTTTTCGGAGAAATTCTGCTACATTTTTGGTGAAATGTTTGTTTGAAAATTGTCCTGATTTATATCCAAACTCTTTTTTTCGAGTTTCTGTCCATATAATACGCCGAACATAATATAAGGGATTTTAATGTTGAATTCGGTCTCTAATTATTTAAATAAAAAAGTGAGATGTTGCTCAATCGCAGCGAGTAAAAAATAATTTTTTTTGTCGATTACAACATTGGAGAAAATTCGTTTGTACACTGGCCAAACTTGAAAATGCATTATTTTAGATTATTCGGAGACCAAATTGATGATATTAAGACTTGAAATTTCTCGTGCGGTCAAAAAAGCTTGGTGGGTTCGGGTCTATTCAGTTTTTGCAGTTTTCAAATGCTTATCTTATATAGAAATATGGCACCTGATTTTCAGTATTTTCTCTCACAAAGTTAACCCTAAAATACCTGAGCCATTGTCTGTTGGAATTGGAATGTTGAAACTCAGACTACAAATTTATCTGTACTTTGAAACTTGAACTTTTGAAAGCAGCAATTCTCTTTTTCACGCTTACTCTAACTCTTAAAAAATTGATTATGGCATAAAAAAGGGTAGACGAACATAAAATGAAATAGTTAATGTAATTGAATCATGGCAAACCGTTACCGGAGTCGCATTCGATTACAGAAATTGCCTAGTTTGCTTGCTTGAAAATTGTGCAACGGTATGCCGGCACCGAGTTAGGGATATCTTTGGGGCTTAGCGGACCGCTTGTACTCAATGGATTAACGCGACAAGAGCGAAG
Organism: Oikopleura albicans; assembly: GCA_004367875.1. Classification (NCBI taxonomy): domain Eukaryota; kingdom Metazoa; phylum Chordata; class Appendicularia; order Copelata; family Oikopleuridae; genus Oikopleura; species Oikopleura albicans. Next base: position 145,749 of record SCLG01000196.1, read on the forward strand.
GGACCCGCTTTAACCGATAGCTACCGGCACGTAATATAATGCGGCTTTAGTTAGTTGAAGATTTATTCTCACACATACCTCATTAAAACACGTATTAAAGCTAATTGAAGTGTTTGTGATGAAGTTTTTTGCTTTTGGCAAAGGCACAGACTGAATTGGTACCATGTATTAAATGTGTTTTTTAAGCAGACGCACTAAAAAAGGACATGCGACAACAACGGAATTCCGCGGAAGTAAAAAATCAAGACCTAACTGATAATGAAAAATAAAAAGATAACAGCGCAGTACTTTACACAAAAAGATATGCATCTCGGGAAGAGAAAACTGAGTGAAAGATAACGGTGCATTGGTTGAATAAAATGTCATAAAAAATTTGATCAATTTTTACCTATTTGGTTGATTTTTTTTTTGCTGTTTCATTTTCAGATCGGGGTACGGTACCCCGCACGCTAGAGAACCCTGGGTACCTCAACTTTTCCCACCTCCCTCAATACTATTAGTTTCTTGTTTGTCATCGTTTTATTAAAATCAACCATGAAATAAGGATAACTTTAGTCACTTATACATAATGAACATAAATTGTTCAATTATTGTTTCGTTCAACCAGACCCTTATTTGGCACCCTTTTTTAGCAAAGGCGATCCTTATTTGGGGGGCGTTTATTTGATGACCCCTGTAAATATGCCAGAATTACGAAGGGTATAAAAAGTTTATTTTACAGACGTAGAAAAGTTTGTTATCTCGATCATTTCGAGTGGTTTGGAAAAGAGATGTGTGAAGTAATAGAAATTTACAGAATGTCATGTGTTTTCGTTTATATGACCATAGTTCTCTTTGAAATTAATTTATGGGACTCGTACCAGCAACAAGAATTGAGTTACCGGGTGGATTTGCCTTTAGCTGTTCGCCGTCGATTTCGAGATTGCCGCATTTCTTTATTTGTGTCTTAATCCGTGTATTTTAAACTTTATATGACTTATTCTGCTTTTTTCGTACTAACCTTCGTTCGCGATAGATTTTCGTTGTGCTAAGAACGTTTGTTTTACATATTTTCTGGATGGTTTCGTAGTATTCCTTTGTTAAGCTTTATGATAAATTACGCAAGGCTGCGAAGATGCCCCATCCATCTAGAAAATACACCACCTAACACGTTATGTTAACACACGTTATGTTAACAAAGTTACATTATGTTAACTCTTTTTTGAATTTAATGAACTAATTTTTCCGCCAACACGCTATGTTAACAATCGCCTACGTCTAAACTCATTATGTTAACAAAGTTACATTATGTTAACAGTTTTCAGTCATGTTCTACGTGAGCATTTTTTAGGGGTGCCGGGGATCTCGACACACTTTAAAAAAATATTTTTTGTGTCGAGAAACCCGTTTAGGTGGGGCAAAACGGGGAAGTCGACACAGTGTCGAGATCCCCGTTTAGGCAGGGTAAATTTTTTTTCTTCATTTTTTTCAAAATTTAAAAACCAGTGTACATCCGATCGCGACGTTTGATGCGCAACGGGGTTTTTGCTGTGACAATTGCGATGAAATGCGATTAAAGGCGCGCCGCCAAGTAATGACTATTTTTTTTGCAGAAATTCTCGATTAAAGGCGCGCCGCTAACTAAGGACTAGAATTTAAAATTTTGATAAAATACAATTATCGATAAATAATGACATCAGGTGGCAAGACATCTATCGGAAATATTAATTTTGGTCCCTATAGGTAATTTTTAGGNTGAGCATTTTTTAGATTTGATGAACCTCGGTTTCCGCTCACGCCCTAACACGTTATGTTAAGAACGATATGAATCTGGCGACCTAAAAGGCCAGTCGTGTCATTAAATATTTCTATAATTTCTCTTTTAAGTTCATAACTTAAATTGTATCGACGTTTTTTGGTTTGACTCATATCATTTGTCCCGATTTTTGTAACGATCAGTTTGACAAAATAAAGAAAATGCCATAAAAAATGAATTACGCAATTCCTTGATCTAGAAAAAAAAACCCTAAATTACATTATGTTAACAACAAACCCCTAAATTATATTATCTGCAAGCTTCCTATGTCTATAGTGTTAAAAGAAATGGCGAACAATTTCCTTATTCGACAAATGAAAAAATTATATATATGTCTATGTCTCTAGTTGTCTTGCAGATAATTGTCTTATCTACGACTACGTTATTATGTTAACAAAGTAACATTAAGTTAACAGTTTTTTACGTTTAATAGTGTTAACATAACGTGTTAGGTGATGTATGTAAAACAAAAGCACAGCGAAAATCTATCGCGACCGAAGGATATTGCACGGACTTCTCCATGGGCGTTAACTCGGAAGGGTCACTGTGATATGGCGGCATCCCCGTTTTTGACGCCGGTTCAGTAAGTTTCAATAAAAATTTATATAATATTGTTTATAGATTCTGAGACAAGCTAGTTTCATCATTGAAATACGGTAGTCGATTAGGATACACTGCCTTGATTTTCGCGTTTAGCTGATAACATAAGTGTCTTTCGCATGTCGCGTAATTCGTCCACGGCACTTTTGAGAGTTTTTTCCTTGGCATCCAGGAGATTTTGATACATTGTTTTCAAGCTTTCTTTCTCTCGCAATAGTTCATTGCGATTGCGGTCAAACTCTTTTTCTTGTGTTTGCTTTAAAACATCATTTTTTATTTCGTCTTTTGTTCGAAAATCACGCATAAAACGCATTTGTGCTTCAAGATTTGTCGTTTGTGTTTTCATTTTCGCGATAAGTTGATCTTTTTGGCTGTTACTTTTATCCATTTCATTCTTCGATGGACTTAATTTACAGACGTTAGAATACATTTAGGCAGTTTCTAGAGTCGCAACTTGTGACACAAAATCGCTACGTTTTTTTTTGGATACACTTTTTCTAATAGATCTGGACAAAACAGGGATCCCATTTGCGCCGTTTTTTTGGAGCCAACATTAAGGCCCATAAGGGATCTAGAACTGTAGTTAAATGAGTGAAGAAAATGAACATAATATAATAAAAAAAATGTTCAGTGGTTTACAGTATCTAATGAGTTTAAGTGCACAGTTGCCTAGAGTTACCTAGGGTTAGCAGTGTGAAATAAATATTAATTTGTTTTTGGTAGTAAAGCTTCTTTTGGTACTAAAACTTCTTTTTGTACTAAAACTTCTTTTGGTACTAGAGCTTCTTTCGGTACCAATGCTTCTTTTAGTACCAAAATAAGCTTCAGTATCAAAAGAAGCTTCAGTACCAAAAGAAAAATTCTAGTACCAAAAGCAGCATTGCTACGAAAAGAAGTCTTGGTACCAAAAGAAGCTTCTCTACCAAAAGATCGTGCGTACAAATTGAAGCGCTCCCTTTGCAAGCCCGATTCAGGCATGTTCATACATGAGTTAAATTTCTGGTGCAGCTGATTGCCAACATACCTAGTATTCGGATGGTGGTTTTCGTATAAATTGTCACCATGAGCGGCAATGTCTCCCATTTCTTGCTTCAAAATAGGGCTGATGATAATAGGTGGACCTCTTGGCCCTCCTTTCAATGGAAAAGCAAGTACTGGGTCATCATATTCTTCAAATCCCTCCACCGTTCTTCCACGAACAACCAGCTCCTTAGTGTATTTATACTGGCCCTTAGGGCACGTAAAGTTTCTTGGATCACATTCCCAATCATGATGCTGTCCATATGGAACTTCTGAGCACTCGATGTTGTCTTTAAATAACCACTCACATTGTTTGTCGCGTTGTACGCCCATGATGCCGACTTTTATACTGTTCACAATTTTTTTTTAGGTCTATATTATGGATATTCGTGACCAAACCCGCCGTAACCCGTGTTTCTGCCTAATTCACCCCTAACCAGATATGATAACACCCGTATTATAAACATACAGTAGTTAGTCTGAATGGTGTTTTATTCTAATGCTTGCAACCAGAAATCTTTGGTCAGGCAGTTACATGTAAGAGTAATAGTCTTTTCAGGATCCATCTATTTACAAGATCAAAAACAAACCAAATAATGTTAAGAAGCGCTCAAAGAAGTTAAGAAACGCTTTTCAAGTTTTCTTTTGCAAACTTCTGTAAAATTTACAGTATGCTGGTGCTCAGATTGGCCCGCTTTGAGCAATTTTTCTATGGTTTGTAACGCTTATTTGTAACGCTTATACGGAGTGAGGTACCACGAATGGTCACGAAAAACCCGTTTATGAGTACTTTCGCGACCACACCATTTGGTATTTTGGGTGAAGTTTCGCTACCACTGTTTTTAAGTAGAAAAAAATGGTCGGGAAACCATATTTTGAACAACAATTCGCGACCAAATGGTGTGGTCGCAAAAGTCCTTATAAATGGGTTTTTTCGCGACCACAAATAGTCGCGAAAGTACCCTTCACCAAAAATACGGCCGTATGCTTAAAAACTCTATAAACTATGTCCTTAAAATAATCATTTTGGTCCATGATAATAGCTCAAACTTAATGGATGTTTGATCTGTCCTGACATGGCGCTTCACATTCATAATTGTAAACGTACTCGGCGCCGGGAATAATATCGCATGGCTTGGGTTCTTTCGCATTTGGGGCAGTGTCGGGAGGGTATGGATACAGTGGGCCCTGTGGTCGAGGTCCGCAGTTCTAAAGTTAAAGTTCAAAAAGTAGCTGAGTATGAAGCATGGATGAATGAGTGCGACAATTTTAGTAACCTTTCTAAAACCCCTTTGGAAGTTCGTAAATTCTCATGACGTAGAGGTGTTACGACTGACCAAGTACCGGCCGGCAATTGTGCATCATGACAATTGCCGGCCGGTACTAGAGGCACTGAATTCGCGACAACAAAAATTGAAAACCGGTACTTGGGCAATCGTTTACCAGTACGTCATGAGAATTTACGAACTTCCGTAAAAATACTCTGATATAATATTCTGAAGTAACGGACAATCGATGCGAGCCAGAATTTCAAACCGGAACCTGTCAAGTTTAGATTTACTGTTTCACATTCTTCGTTCGAATGCTTCTATGGGTCGATGATATCTGTAAATGTTCTAGGAATATAAAAGTTCGATTACATTAGGGTGTACATTAGGGATGTATATATTAGGGTATCCCAAGCTTTTGAGTATGGGAATACACCAGGTGCGCAGTTATGTTACAAAACCCAATATAAAAAGTGTAACATAACGGCGCAATGTGTAGGCGATTTCGCTAGAAAACGCCAAAAAATGAAAAATTGTAATATAACGGATCCTACGTCAACGCTCTATAACAAAATTGTAATATAACGGCGTTGTGCGAAAGCAAAAACGCCAGAAAATTTTAACATAACGGATTTTACAGCATCGCTCTAGAACAAAATTGTAACATAACGGCGTAGTGCGTTAGCAAAAACGCCAGAAAATTTTCTGCTAAAAAATTGTTACATACATAACGGGACGAACGGGAAAATTGTAACATAACGGGATGTTACATAACGGCGCACCTGCTGTACCAGAAATCATATAAAAAATACACAGGTTAAGTACTTAACCGTCCATTACTTAACCGTCCGGAGCCGGCTTAACCGTCCACTTTTTAGCTAATTTTTTTTTCAGAGCTAACGCCTACGCCCTATGCCCTTAACCGTCCAGTTTGGCTT